>VMDO01009199.1:49736-78823 GCA_007922755.1 Pedetes capensis | reverse complement strand
TATTTAAGATATATATATGTGCCTGCAGCGGTAGCCCTGTGGCGTCCAATCCCGTCAGATCTCGGAAGCTAAGCAGGGTCGGGCCTGGTTAGTACCTGGATGGGAGACCACCTGGGAACACCAGATCCTTTAGGTTTGGGAGAAAGACCTGGCAACCCCCTCCCAAAAATCAATCCATCATTGAAAACCCCATGAACAGCAGAGAAGCACTGACAATAGTGTTTCCCCTGTTGTACAGAGGGTCGCTATGAGTCGGATACCGACTTCACAGCACCTAACAACAACAACATTGTTAAGAACCATTGAGGTCATGTCTGAGTCATAGAGACCCTCAAAGGTTTTCAATGGCTGATTGTTTTTGGAGATTGCTTTGGGAGTGGATTGCCAAGTCCTTTTCCTGTTTTTGCAATGCTTAGGATTGAACCCTTGTCCTCAGAGAGTGAGGAGCAGCATTCTACCAACTGAACTAAACCCCAGCTCATATGTATATGTATATGTATATACATATGTATATATACATATGTATATATATTGTTAATTGTGTATATATATATATATATATATATATACAATTAACAATGAGACATAGTGATGCTCCCTTATCAACTAAGTTTCTATTTTGATGTAACCTAAAAATAATATTTTATAAAATTTTAAGTAAAAAAAATGCAAAATTTAGCAAATATTTCTTGTCCATATTCCCCCAAAGAAATATACATTATTAGTGGATAGGTGAGTAATTATGATTTCAACATGGCCAATGAGTATTTCTAAATCAACAGTACAGTACATAAGATAGGAAATAGCATGATTATTGATGCCATTCCCTATCACTAACAAATAATGGATATTCATTTGCTATTCTGGCTTATAGTGAACCAATATCTAGTGTTTTATGGTGTTATAAACACTATAGCTTAAACATACTTTTAAAAAATCATTTAAAAAGGGAATTACTCCTGGAGGAGATACTAAAGGATTTTCATATATATTATGTAGAACAAGAATGACAGTCATATTTAAAGCACACATTACATAACCCTTAAAAAGGTAGAAAGGCACAGAACAATGGAATAAATCCTTTTTAATTTGTAAATTTTCCAGTTTATCTCTTAGTCAGTTTAGGCTGCTAGAATGCATTGCCATAGACAGGGTCGCTTAAACAACTAACTTTTATTTCTGTCAGTTCTGGAGGCCAGGTAGTACATTTTGTCCACTAACCCTAATAGGTAAAATAAAAGATTGTAGTGGACAAAATGTTCATCTTCCCCCTGAAATGTTTGTAATGAAACCCTAGTTCCATATACTATATTATTTGAAGAAAAGACTTGTAGGAGGTGATGATATCATGTAAATGGAATCCTCAGGAATGAGTTAGTGTCCTAGTATAAAGAGGCTAGAGAAATAAGAGGCTCCCATTTTGCATGGGTAGTGATACAACAAGAAGTTAGTTTTCTGCACAACAGCAAGTAATTTCTCAGCATACCCTGGCTCTACCTGTAACTTCAACTTGTACAGGCCTTTTTGTTTAAATCACCCTTACATGTGTTTAATTATATTTTGTGTCTTTTATAGCAGTTATAATTAGCATTTTCTTAATAGACAGTGATGTTACATTTTAATTGACAAAATCTAACATCTTTACTTGCTAAAAACTTCCAGCATACCAAGAATAGAAGTGAAATTCCTCAACCAGATAAATCATCTTAAATGTTTTATAGACTACTTCAAATATTAAAGAAAAAATTATTAGAACTACTAAATAAACTTAATAAATGAAGTTCTATATATGAATAATATTTTGGAAATTTAAAATATCATTTCTAATATCATAAATGATAAAATATAAATTACAATATGTGAAATGGCTATATTCTATGCCCTCAGAATTCTTGAGAACTTCAGAATATTGATGAAATTAAAGAAGACTTAAATAAATGGGAATATTAACCATGTCCATGGGTCCTAAGACACAATAATTTGCTCTATTGATTAAATGATATCTTGTATTAAGCATTTTTGGGCAGTTAGCATTAATACATTGATTATAAAATTTATATGGAAATGTACTTACAGGAGTGAAAACAATGTTGAAAAATAATAACAAAGTGAGAAGACTAGCATTGCTTAATTTTGGCACATAATATAAAACCACAATAATCAGGGCTCTATTAGTTGTATTTTACGGTACTTCTTTGTAATCCCAGCAATCAGAGAGGTGGAGGGCTGATGATGGCAAGTTTGAGCTGAGAGTCAGCTATAACTTAGTGAGACTCTGACTCAAAATTAAAAATATTAAAAATTGTCAGAGAGTGGACCCCAGTGGTAAAATATTGCAAAAATATATGCAAGGCCCTGGGTTCAACCCCCAAGTAGTGCACAAAACAAAACAAACAAAAATTAGGGTTGTGCTTTTTATTTTAAGAAAGACAAATCAATGGAACAATAGAAAACCCATCTCTCTCTTTCTCTCTCTCTATCCATCTCTCTGACACGCATGCACACACACACAGAAACACATACAAGTTGTTGTTCTTTGATGCCATCGAGTAGGTGTCCAATTCATAGCAACCCTATGTACGTGAGACAAAACACTATTGTGCTTCTTTACTATTCATAGGGTTTTCAAAGGCTGATTTTGGGGGGCCAGGAGGGAAGTGGGTTGGTGGGTTCTTCTCTCAAGTCTATAGCACCTGGTGTTCCCAGGTAGTCTCCCATTCAAGTGCTAACCAGGTTTGGCCTTGCTTAACTTCTGAGATCTGAAGTGATCTGACATCACAGTGGTACCACTGCAAGTACCTATGTATATATGTATATATATGTAGTTATTGGACATATATATTCTCCACATTTCAAAATATTATAAAAATAGTTTAGAGGAGATAAGATACTCATTTAATCAATGGGGAGAAAGCAGCTCAATGAACTTTAGTCAATACCTCATAGCATATATGAAACGAACTAAAATGGGTTATAAACTTAGTGCCAAAAAGAGTAAAAATTATAAGTAAACTTCAAAATGCAAAGGAGTGATTCTCAATATATAATGAAATAATTAAAAGTGTTCACTTCTTCAAACACAATTAGATAGCCAAGAATTGTAAAAGCAATGATTTATTTCTTATCTAAGTCCCAAAATATTCACAATAATTGAAACAAGATGAAGAGGTAAGCAAGAATGCTCATGGACATATGGATTCAGTCTTAGACAATGAAGGAACTTGCTCTACTTGTCTTAAAGAGATGGGCTTCCAACTAAACGTTATTGTTAGCTGCTGTCCAGTCGGTTCCAACTTGTGGTGACCCTATACACAACAGAAGGAAACATTCTCTGACACTGTGCCAGGCACATGCTCTTTTTATGTTTAAGCCCCTTGTTGCAGGAATGGTATCAATCCATCTAGTTGAAGATCTTCCTTTTTTTTTTCATTGATGCACTACTCTCCCAAACATGATATCCTTTATCTGAGATTGATCCCTCCTGATGACATTTCCATAACAGGTAAGACACAATCTAGCCATCCTTGCTTCCAAGGAGCACCTTGATTGCACTTCTAGAATCAATCTGCTATTTTTTGGCAGTCCATGGTATATCAATATTCATCTTCAGCACCATAGTTCAAAAGCATCAATTCTTCTCTTGTCCTCATTATTCACTGTTCAGCCTTTGCAAGCATATGCTGCAACTGAAAATATCATGGCATGAGTCAGGTGCACCTTTGTCTTCCATGTGACATTTTGCTTTTTAATACTTTAAAGAGTTCTTTTGCAACAGTTTTTTTCCAGTGCAATGCATCTTTTGATTTCTTGACTGCTGCTTCCAATTTGTAAAGATTTTTGTTTTCTTGATGTTGAGGTAAAAGCACACTCAAGGCTGTGTTCTTTGATATTCATCAGTAAATGTTTCAAATCCTCCTCAGTGTCAGCAAGCAAATTTGGGTCATCTGGATAAGGCAGATTGTTAATGAGTCCTCCTCCAATCCTGATGCCATGTTTTTCTTCATAAAATCCAGATTCTTGGATTATCTGCTCAGCACAGAGTTTGAAGAGATATGGTGAAAGAATTTGACCCTGTCACACATCTTTCCTGACGTTAGTTGAGGTGGTGTTTTCTTATTCTGTTTGAACAACTCTGTCCTGGTCCATGTACAGATTCCTCATGAGTACAATTAAGTGCTCTGGTATTCCCATTTTTCACAGTGTTATCCATAATTTGTTGTGATTCACACAGTCAAAGGGTTTGTATAGTTAATAAAACATAGACAGACACCTTTTTGGTATTCTCTGCTTTGGGCTAATATCAACCTGACATCAGCAAGATGTTCCTGGCTCCATAGCCTCTTCTGAATCTTGATTGCCCAGCATTTCCTTGTCAATATACTGCTCCAGATGGTTTTAAATGATATTTAGAATAATTTTACTTGTGTATGATATTAATGATCTGATAATTCCTATATTTAGCTGGATCTCTATTTTGGGGGAACTGGCACAAATATGGATTTCTTTTAGTCAGCTGGCCAGGTAGCTGTTTTCCAAATCTCTTGGCATAAAAAGTGAGCACTTCCATTGCTGCCTCTGTTTGTTGAAACATTTCTCTTGGAGCCTTGTGTTTTGCCAATTCCTTTGTGGCAGCTTCCACTTCTTCCTTCAGTACCATTGGTTTCTGATGATATACAACCTCTTGAATGGTTGGTAATCCACTGATTCTTTTTGGAATAATGACTCTGTGTATACCTTACATCTTCTTTTGATGTTTCCTTCTTAACTTAATATTTTCCCTGTATAATCCTTCACTATTGCCAATTGAGTCTTGAATTCTTTTCTTCACTTTTTAAGCTTGAGAAAAACAATATTGATTTCATTTTAATATTCATGTTCCTTTAGGAGTGATATGTTTGGCAATTTTGTCCAGTTGTGTCACTTATCAAAACAAAGTTTATCTGTCAACTCAGTGGTACAAATTTTAATTTTTAATAAATGAGTCCTTCTTTAAATAAATAATAATAGGAGCTGGGCATGGTGTCTCATGCCTTTAATCTCAATGACTCAAGATGCAGAGACAGGAGGATTGCAAGTTCAAGGCCAGAGGTAGCCTGTGTAACTTAGCAAAACCCTGTCTCAAAATACAAAGTAAAAAATGGGCTTAGTGGTTGCAAAAAGCATGCCTGAGGCTCTGGGCTCAGCTCCCCAGTACTTCAAGTAAAAATAAAAATATAAAATAATAATAGGAACAAGGGAAAGCATATTTGCAGAATTTAGATGATAGTATGGTATGACTATCAAGCTGGCCATTTGACATTCGCTATATTTTCAACTTTGCGCAAATGATAAAGACCTAGAGTGTGTGATCAATAAATATGTCCAGTTTGAATGAATTAATGCTTTAGATACTTTCTGACTATTAGCATTAGCAGGAAGAACAGAGTTGAATCAGCCATAGCTGATTGAAAAGCTACAGAAATAAAGACCTACAAATAGAGAAGCTGGAGAACTTCATGTTCCTAATTACTAAACTGGGCTGAGGTTTAGGTCACTTGATAGAGTACTGCTCTGCACTCTCTGAGGGCCCAGGTTCAATCCCAGCACCATAAAAATTGGGAAAAGGATGTTGCAATATACTCCAGAAACAGTCCTGAAACAATTATCTATTGAAAATCCTGTGAACATTGATATGAGTAGCACCCCAACTAGATGGGACCTAACAACAACAAAAACAACACAAATTACTAAACTATGAAAGAAATTTTGCATGTGTTGTGAATTAAAATAAGAATTTATTATTCTCTTTTACACTGGCATTTATTTTCAGGAATAATTGTACATTTATCACAATTTTGTTGGTCATACCCTCTATGAATATCCAGAAAATATATAAAAATCTCAAAAGAAGAATGATTACAACATGAGAAAAAAATCCAGAGACAGAAGTTGTATAGCTTCCCACCTGTGAAGAATGCAATAGTCTTCTCTGTTCGTATTCTATTGTCATCATTGCTCATATGCACCACCAATTCAAGTCTTGCCTGAAGAGGGTTATTCAGGTGCCATGTCTGCTCTTTAACTCAACAGGTTAAGACACTTCTTTGATATATTTCCTATAATCACCTATCAAATCAACTATTTAGAAGACTTCAAAGAGGCAGGATACTTGTCATTATTTCCCCCATTAAATTCTTTATTATTCTTGCTCATATGTTCTATTTTGGGGAGCAACCATGCAAGGACATCTGATACTAAAAGTGCCCCTAGAAAATAAACTGCCCATTTTGAATGGAACTAGGGTCAAAAGAGGGAATTCTAGAAGATGCCTATAAACTAACTGGCCTTTCATTACAATCTGATGTTTGGTATAGATATAAATGCTTTGTTGAACCTCTGGAAAACCACGAGAGTTTTCTCTAGGACTCTAGAGGAGGGTCATGATTTTACTTTAGGGATTTGTTCAATGTTCAACAGTAGTTTCAGAGCTGGGAGCTTGATACACACCTATAATCCCAGTGACTTTGGAGACAGAGGCAGGAGAATGATGAGTTCAGGGCCAGAGACAGCATGCACTATTTTGAGGCACCCTGTCTCAGAATAAAAAGTAAAAAGGAATCTGGAGGTGGAGCTCAGTGGTGAAGTGCCCAGAGTTCAGTTCTCAAGTACTGGAAAATGAAATAAAATAAAAAGTAGTTTCTTTCATGGCTCTCGGCTCTGTTACCCTATCTGTATCTCTGTACCTAATCATTAACTGTGAATTGTGAGGAATTGTGAGAGCCACCAAGTCTTAAATAGAAATGCATTATATGATGGAAATAGGACATTTGGTATCAGGCTTCAGAAGATCAAAAAAGGCTAATCAAGCCACATAAATTTTTTTTCCCAAAACTCTCTGTCACCTAAATCTTTTGTATGCTGATCTCTACCCAACTCACATCTTAATCTTCTTATGCTCAGCTACGTTCAGTCTTATTTCTTTTTAAGTCATCTTGATAGTAAGTGGCAAAAATGTATTGCTTTTTAAGCCTTTCTCTGAAATAAGAGATGACAGAAAATCCTCCAAGTAGCCAGTAATTGAAATTGTTTGCTTTTTATGAGATAGGGATATACATGATATGCTGGCAGTTGCAAATGTATTTCTTGGCTGGAAGTTCAGAGGTCTGGAAGGACTAAAATCAGGAACCAGGGACAAGCAGTCTATGAACATTGAACATTGAGATTGGTCACAAAATGTGTATGTATGTGATTGATGTTAATGCTTATGGTGGAAGAACTACAAACCCAATGGATATAACAGCTCATCCGAGTATTTTCACAGTGGAGCCACTAATGGAATAATCATGGTGGCATAAAGGAAAAATATTAAAGTGTGTCACAACACATGTTCACACTTACGGACTGATTTACCTACCTCCAGGACTAGGTAACCCTGCAGCCATAGCACTGTGGCCTCTGATCCCAGTAGGTCTCGGAAGCTAAGCAGAGTTGGGCCTGGTTATTACTTGGATGGGAAACTGCTAGGGAAAACCAGATACTGTAGGCTTGGGAGAAGGACCCGGCAACCTCCTCTCAAAACTGAACCTGCCATTAAAAACCCTATCAATAGCAGAGAAGCACTGGCAATAATGTTTCTGCTGTTGTACACAGGGTCACTAGGAGTCTGATACTGACTTGACGACACCTAACAACAACAACAACAGGACTAGGTAACTGGCCTTTCAGCAGCTGAGAACATCTCTGATATGGTGTTTTAATCTGTTACGTTTCCTTAAAGAAAGCGAGTAGTTTTGTTTTGCATAGATGATTATATCACAGCTCTTATAGGGCACCTCACAACAACAACCACAACATATTATGACAGGGATAGTAATTTAATCTCATGACTCAGAATGAGAAGAAACAGTGGATGCAACATTGGGCTCAAATGTAAAAAGACTGTGTGCATGGCATAGTGTTGGATAGTGTTTTTTTCTGTTGCACATAGGGTCACATAGGATCTGACTCAACAGCACTCAACAACAACAAGAACTGATAATAGTATATATTTATTTTCCTAATCCCAGTGCCTCTGACCACACTCTATAGGCACACAAAGTGCTTGACTTTCCCATGCAAGGCTCTTTCCTATATAGACTTGGATCAAGGGACTCATTTAAAGGCAAAGAATGTAACAATGAGCATATGACTAAAAAGTTCATAGGTCATAATACATTGTTAGTCAGAAGGTATTAGACTAAGAGGAAGTTGGAATGATTTCTTAAAGGCAAAGCTTAGAGAAGATATGCTATGAGATTTTTATGTTATCCTTAGCAATGTTATGCATGCAAGAAATCTATAGTTATTATATGGTTCTATGTCTCCAATACCTAGAATACAAGTCTCCTAGAACTAAACAGTAAAAGGAACAGCTGATATCACCGTCACCCCCAATGAACCACTTGGGGAATTTGTATGTTTCAATCTGTGCCTGGAGAAACATTGGATTTGAACTTCTGGTCCCTGAAAGAACATGGTACTATGTATGAACATATAGTAATATTTCCATTTAACATATAATAGTGGCTGATTACTCTGTAATCATTTTGCCCTTTTACATGTTGACAAATTTGTCTTACATAAGAAGTCCTATTATGACTTGGAAGTTTGATGCTGGAAACTTATGAAGAATTAGAGGTACAATGAGAATATAAAATAGTATGTCTGCAGATTAAGGTATTCTATTGGGTACCTTGTGATATTTTCATGTCCAGATATAACAAGGGAAAGCAAATGACTGCAACTAGAATCTGATAAGGGCATAGTTACATAGAACTCAGGCCTTTCTGATGCATGCTGTGTTGAAGATCTGTGTAAACCCATTAGGAAAGTAATCCAGACCAGTAGAAGTATTCTGCAAAAATGAAGAAATTTTGAAAGGAGTGATAGAAGAAAGAGATAATGGGTATCAGTTATGCCATTTGCCATTGAGATTAATTGTATTAATTTGAACTCTAATTTGACTAACTGTTCTGCTGTGATTCTTATTTTCCTTGGGATCATGATTATCTATTACCTTGAAGAATCAGTGGAGTGGATAAGCAAAGTGGATTTAATTTCATTCATGAGGTCTACATGGTACAGGGCATAGACTTTAGGTATGTATCTAGTGCTACATTCAAATGCTCTTATCCCAGAGGAAAATTGCATCTTTGGTGGGGTTTTCCTGTGTGTCAATGACTTTCTACATTATGTACTTATATCTATCTAATGGCTTTTTTTTGGGGGGGGGCAGTACATAATAGCAAGATCAACTTCCCTGCAGGACAGTTTGGAAGTGCCAAGGGTTTAATGATTGCAGTACAATCCTCAAGCAATGAGCATGCATCCTGGTATATAACCAACTCAATCATTCCCCACAGGCAAAGTTTTGAGATATTTTCAACACAATGCCTTATTGCCATTGAACCCTGGTTACTCTCAGGAGCGACTGGCTCTTGGATGTGCCTGAAATTGCTAATAATCCATTGCCTCTTTTTCCTACTTTCTCATAATGCTTCTAGCTCACTTCTCATATAAACACCTAGCAAAAATTCACACGTTTCAGGAACTACTTTGGATGCAACAGAATTTAAGACATCATCATCATATAATTTACTACTGGATTGTTTATCTGAGAAAAGGCTGACTAACATAAATAGGTTTGGTTTGATAGATCATATTACTTTTTAATGAAAAGAATTGTTGTTGTTGTTGTTAGGTGCCGTCAAGTCAGTATCCGACTCATAGAGACCCTGTATACAACAGGTGAAACACTATTGTCAGTGCTTCTCTGCTGTTCATAGGGTTTTAAATGGCAGACTGATTTTTGGGAGGGGGTTGCCAGGTCCTTCTCCCAAGCCTACAGTATCTGGTATTCCCTGGCGGTCTCCCATCCAAGTACTAACGGGGCCCGACCCTGCTTAGCTCCCGAGATCTGATGGGATCGGATGCCACAGGGCTACCGCTGCAGGCAATGAAAAGAATATAACCACAATTTAAGGGTAGGGACACATAAATTAATGAAGAGAGAACAAAACATCTATGCAGAGGGATTATCAAACCTAGATTCAGGAAAGAGATGAAGTTATTAAAGTCATGAGCTGACAAAAATAAGAATCTTGTGAAAGAAATTCGAGCATTTTAAATGGATGGAGGAATGACAACATGTCACAAAATGGCTCAGTTTAAGGTCATTGATAGGACATTGAGGTCACATAGACAACTCTATATCAAGAGAACATGCTCCTCGATTCCTATCATCAGTGGATTGTTACATTTACATTGCATATGAAGATAACTTTCTCAAGTGAAAGTAACAGCTTGCTATGGGTAGAAAGGAAAACTGGTTCCCATGGAGATCTGGGCCACAAATCAAATTCTTTGGCTTTAGTCTCCTGGTATGTCTACTTTTGTTGCTTGACCCTGTCCACAGGCATAGCTTAGCCCACAGTTCAGGATCAAAAATGCTTCTAGTCTGGACAAATTTAGAAAACCTTGATTCAGTTACACATGATGGTCAGTACAAAAGCTTGCAGTACTCTTGCTGCAAGTTTTTTGTCTGAGTATAGCTTAATTTTGCCTCATGGCTATGACCCACCCCAGGACAGGGCACTAAAGCTGCTCTTCTCAGTTCTAACGACTCCTTCGTTAGCATCCCACACTCTCCTATCAGTTTCCATTCCCATGGTTTTTATCTCTTTAGTTTTTGAGGCGTCTTTCTTCTTGTCTTTATCTAATCTTAGTCCTTCTACCATATCAAGAAGTGACAACAGCATTTTTTGGCACTTTTTAAATATCATAACATTCTAAATTGGTAGGAAATGATGAATAGTAATAAATATAAATGCATGTAATAATAATAACCATTAAAACATGTATAAAAGAAAAGAACCATGTATAAGGAGACAAGAGAACAGTGAAAAAAACCCAAAAGGCCACCTCCATGGCACAGATCTGAGCATAGAGCTAGCTCTAGATTATTTTCTACTGTAATTTCACTGAGTCACAATTTGTGGATTGGGGTAGTGAGCCTGTGGCAAGGACTGTTTGACTTCCCTAACCCTGGCCTGAGTCTTGCATGCTTATTTTTTTTTACCAGCCCCCATGATTTATGTAGTCTTTTCCTAATCTCATTTACCATGCTGTAACCACTCCCTCCTAGTTTAAGCCTTGAAAAATTCCTCTCCAAGCCATTTTCTGGCAGAGACAGGGATATTAACCAATGTATCTTGATAACTTACAATTTGTGAATTCTTGTGCTAAATACTTGCTATTAATATCTGAAACACAAACATTCTAGAAAAATTTATAGTGGTCTCATAGCCAGGAACCTTTCTATGTGGAATTCAAATATTGACAGCTTGTTTTAGGGATGAAGTTCTGCCTGTTATTAGAAGTGTAATGGAACATGACAAAACCAGAAAAAGAATCACAAATTTCAGTTTGAAATGAGGCTAAGGAATTTACCAGAAAGGGGCATGTATTATTGTGACTAAATGGAGTTAACATATAGACACTAGGTGTACCCTAGAACTCAGAGCTATTTCTAGTCTCTCATCCAATCTGCACCGCTTGTGGCAAGGTTACCAGCTGGCCCCAATACAGACAGAAGTGGCTGCTTATAATTGTGGGCTTTCTGAACACAGACTTTTGTTTGCTTTTATAGGTTCTGCTCTTTATATCGATCCCTTAATGAGAAAGTAAATAAGCAGGACTTTAAAAGCAGTTTCTAAGGCCTACCTCTTAAATGAATCATAATCTAGCTGAAAATTTTGCTCCTGAAAGGTGACCATGGCGGATCCAAGGAGAAGATGGTTTAGTAGGGCCATGATCAAGTAGGCCAAGCCTGTACAATGGGATTTGAGACATCCTTAGTTCATCAGAGACTTAGAAAATATAGTCACCTGAAACTTCAGCCTTTGTTGGATAGCCCTACTATCCCTCACCCTCCTGTTTTAGACCCCTTCCTCAGACAGAATCTTGACCAGTACAATCTTCCTATCCCAACCCTTTAGAATCACAACCTGTATATGTGGGAAGCTTGGAACCCAAAGAGAACACTGGAGATTTGGTGTCTCATAAATGGTGTAATTTTCTTTTTGTTTGTAGAACTGTGGATTGAATCCAGGGCCTCCTACATGCTATGCAAGTGCTCTACCACTGAGATACACCTCCAGTCCCTTTGTTTTTGGTTTTTATTTTGAGACAAGTTTTCACTAAGGTCCACAAGCTGCTTCTGTCTTTGAACCTATGATCTTCCTGCCTCAGACTCCCAAGTAACTGAAATTACAGGCTTGCACCATGACACCTGGCTGCAAAGGTATAATTTGACTTGGACTGTCATTCCAGGAGGCTATATCTCATGATGAACAGAATGAATTCTAACCTTTCCGCCTACTGTAGGGCTTTTCATCTCTTTCTGTCTCAGAAAATCATCTTGAGACTTATTTCAAACTAAACAGCTCCCAGACATTCTCTTCTGAGGAATGTTTTTTTCCTCATGGGGTATGTTCAGGGCAACAATGCTGTTGAGATCATCTTGCTAATTAGCAATGAACCCTAAAAACCTGTATTTCATAATCAACTGCCTCATCACATATAAATGTCTTTGGCAATCAACACTGTACTATAAACATTAATTATTTTTGTGGAAGATCTTTGGCACAAACATAGGAGCCAAATTTTCCATAAAATTCTAGAGCTTGAAAAGGATGCAAACTCCTATATGGTTTCTCTACTATGTGGCTCCTAAACATGGAAACTTCAAGTTCCCTCTAGCATAGGGACATGAAGCTGGGTCACAGGTGGCTAAAATTCTCTGGCTCAGAACATAATTAAACTGTGAACTCAGAACATTTTTAATTCACAGATTTTTATGTTATCCTCAGGGAATCAAGATGTTTTTGTTGATATTCATTTAGAAATGTGTTTATAATAAGTTGTCTTCCTCTCTTCAGAGTTCATTTAAAGACTATTAGCAAAAATTTACTCAGAACAAAAAGACAAAAACAATTTTAATTTCTGAGTAGTGTTCTCAACCATATAAAAATGATACCAAACTCTACTATAAGTAAAATATTCAAAAGGAAGTTCAATCAAATTTGAAGTTTGAATGGAATGAAAAAGTTAGGTAAATAATGGATCAGAAGATTCTAGTATGTGAAGAGAAACCTTTGGCAGAAAAAATTCTCATGAGAAAGCCCAGAGGAGAGGAAGCATCCTGCATTTGAACAACCATAAGGAGGCCACGCCAGTAAAAACATGGGAGTTTCTTCAAATAGGGCTGCCTTAGCTGTAAGAAAGTTGGGCCTTTCAAATAGCCCCTACTTCATCTCCTTTGCTTATCCAAGAAGGTATTTTAGAAATTTAGGTTAGGTGCTGCTTTGCCTGGGAAGATGTTTCCAAATTATATGGATCTCCAAAAAGATAGTAATAGTTTAAGATATCAAGAAGCAATGGAAAGCCTGCAAGAATAAGAGGAATAGAGTGGCAATAAAAATGGAGGGAAAGTTCTAAATAGCAGACAGGAACATGGCATAACATAGGGAGGAAGCCTTTTAAAACATAGCATTAGAAAATAGGCCTATAAGTCAAACTCTCAGCAGAGTCAAGCTGGACCTACATCAGTGCTACTAATAAAGTCCTGATCCAGGCCTGATCCCAACTGACCTCTCAGGTCCTTGGAGTACCATTAGAGGTGGAAGCAGTTACAGTATTAGGGAAAAGTATGACCTCTGAAAATTGGACCTGGGACCTGGGTTCTGATATTACTGCTCTACCAATGGCACCAGGGCTCTCCAGTTCCCAAACACGAAACTTTGCTTGAGTGCATTTTTACCTATCATATATACATAGAATTGCCCCTTACATTTCACCTCTGCAATGTCTCTTGCCTCCACTGTATTATCTTTTATTTTGTTACCATAAATCCAATTAAAGGACTTTTTTGAGTTTTTATTTATAGTCTATTGAGTTCAATATATTGAAAGAGGATAATAAAACTATTTTTTACTTAATGGGAAAATAAAAGGAAAGAGAAGTGAGTCATTTGTGATTCATAATTATCATCATGATATAACTTCTATTTATAAATTAGTCCCATAACACATCCTTTCATATATTGACTAAGCTATCTTTATCTTCTTCTCAGTTTTTCTACTTATTTCCACTTTTGTCCCTTTGCTCATGTTATTTACTTAATCAGTAATTCTGTGACATGTGTCTATTGTAGTCAGGCCTATTATCCAATGTGAATCTCAGGTATAATATAGTTCAAGTAAAATAGCACCATGAAAACATTCTTAATCTTTCCATCCATATACTATCTGTTTTGTCTTTTGATTTCCCATAGCGTTCTGCATATCTGTTAGCATGTGTAGGAATCCAGTTTGACATAACCAAAGCCATCTTAGTCATAGTGCCACTTCCTCCCTACATAACTCTGACATGTATTCTATACTCTATAACACAAAGTACTTAACTTAGACAGCTTACCACTGCCACTCAGTCTACTTCTTAACTGACCTTGGGCATATTGATAGTTTTTGAGGAGGCAGATAGATGCATTCCAGTTTGCTATGGCCCATCTTTTTCTAGCATAGCATATGAACCCATTCCTTCTTTGGAGTGTGAGGATTCATCTGTCTCAGTGCCACCTAGAACCTACTTCTTTATGGAAGTCCCCAACAAGTTGCAATATGTGTAATCCTGAATCTGTCTGTCCCTTTCTTCCATCTCATGGCACTTTCACCCTTTGGTAGTCAATTTTCGTACACTGGGACAGGTATTTCAAAATAGCCTGCTAATGACAAAATGAACCCATGGCATACATTTTGTTAATTTGTAGTAGATGCTCTGATGAGCCAACAAGAGTTCCAATAGGGGATAAAAAACTCATTCTTTCTTTTAACATTTTAGCTGCTGGGAGTGGAGCTTCAGAGAGCTCTCAAATGTCATTTGGCTTTAAGGATTGTTTCGTCTAAATCTGAAGCTTTTCCTAAAGAGGAAGCCCATTCTATGTTTCCTATACCCACAACTGATCCACATGAGTGTATGAACACCCAACCTTCTTACTCTAACTTGTCACCTGAGCTTAAGGGCTCCTTATAGACGAGCTTTGTAGTCCTCCATTGAATTTATATCACAGAACATCTCTTCCCCCTGTCTAATCTTGCCTCTTTTTATTTTCTTCCATAAGCTTTAAACCTAAAAAATTTCTGCAATTACTCTTGCATGTATTTTCTTTAACTCATAATGTCTTTCTTGGGGAATCTCAATTGTATTGTCATTCATTCATTCAAAAATATGTGGAACTATTTGTAAGCAAATATTCACTTATTTATGTGTAAGAAATAGTTCTATGTGTGGCTGAAGAAACAAAGAAGAAGTAGAAATTGTGCTTGCTCAAGGATCTAAGATGAGAGCTTAGTTAATATATATTTATAAATGACACAAAGTGATTAGGGCCTATATCAATAAGTGACACGGAGATTCAGATAAATAAACTATATTTCCTATCTCCAAAAAGAGATTTCCAGGCCCTTTAATACAAGAATGGGTTTTGATAGCCTTTTTCCTGTTCTACTGTATCCAGTGACTTGAGCAAATTTTACTCAGTATGTAATTGTTGAATTGATCTCATGTTGGATTGTTCTGGGGAAAAAAAATCACAGGAAACCTTCAACAGTGGCTCCTCACACAATGACTTAGAATGACTGTAAATTAATATGAATGCTCAGAGAGTCATTTTATCCCGGGTGTTTATTTATTATTGAGAAAAGGAACGATAGCTAAATAACTATGAAGCTGAAATGTCAGTGTTAAAATCTGGAGAAGTGCTGAGGTTCATGCTGAAAAGAACAACATTCATAATATCAAAGGCTCTCTGATTGATTAGTTCAGCTTGCCAGGCAGGTAGGTATTGCCCTCCATTTACAATCATTTAGAAGCCATTATATTCTGTGTTTTTCCAGTTCTAATTTGCTTCAACTCTAATATAACCTCTCTGAAAGACTAATGCACAGGACTATTATTTATCTATTTTTTATAGCAAGTTGTTTAAGATGTTTTGAGATGGTTGTATGGGACACTAAGTGTTTGGTGTAAAGGAAAGAGAGTTGTGTGTCAATGTCTTGTAGCATTATCTTATTTAACTTGAAGACTAAATCTTATTTTAGAAGAAGCAAATATAAGTGTGGTATAATAAAAAGTATAGGAAAATAAAGATTTAAATTTAACTGATAAATATATTACTGAATATCTATTTTTGTTAGAAATGTTGAAGATAGCCAAAATGGCATTAACAAAACAATTTTAAGAGCTCTGTTTCATTACACATTAGTATTAAATATAAACATAACTTTTCCATTTAGCATCATTTATCAATATTTCAAAGACCACATGGTTGTTATTAGGTTGTAGTATGATATTTGCTCAAAAGACAGCTTTCATCAAATAATTGCTAGCACCACAGTACAACAGGCAGGATAGTCAAAGCACCATTGTCATTTGAGGAGTGAAAAATCATTCTGAAGTGGTATTTGAAATTCAAGAACGTTGTAGAAGTACAGCAACAATGGAAACATGACTGCAACAGAACCTCCAATACACCTAACAATTGTTTGCAGTCATGATAAGTTTAAGAGGCATGGTACTGTGTGTGGTGTGCACAAAGGAAGATATGGGACAGACACAAGTCCTGTTTCTTCTCTTATGGTAACTACTTTGAATACCTTTTGTAATTATAGAAGTCAAGGGTGGCTTTCACTCATCTTTTGTTAGCAATATATTTTGAGCACTACAATTTTAATACATTTTTCCCTTCTTTAATCCTGTATTCCTTTTTGGACACCCTGTGTATTTAAAACTAGTAAAAAAGCAAAGTAAGAGTGATGACTATGGATTTTCAGGAAACCATATTCACTGGTGAGTCAAAAGAGAGCAATTAAATAATTAAGGTAAATTCTGAATCCCTCATCATACAAGATTAATAATCATAAATTCACATCCAGATTTAACATTTTATAAACCTTTAAATCTTATTCCCATCCTTACCACTATAAATAATTGAGGATGGATTTCTGTGAGGTTTTATTTCTATTTCCTGCTATCTGCTCAATTACTTTTTGAATTTATTAATTAAAGGAGCATTAATGACTCATAAGCAATTTGTATTTCAAAAATGTCAAAACACATTACTACAAAGATATTTCATAAACTTAGATATGGATACCTACATTTCTCTTTCGTTCTGATAGACTTAGCATTTACTCTGTTAAAATAATTTTTCCATTGTAAAATGAACTAAAACCATCTCAAATGAAGATGCCATTTCAAAAGCTGCTTGTTCCCAGAGTAAACAGTAATCACAGGCGCAGTATGTTATGTACCTCCTTACCATTGTGTTCTAAGCAAACTGAGAACACCGTTTCTTTTTGAGCCCTCTCAAGGAGTGACTTATTCCTCCAGTCCCTTTACTATCATAAGTCTTGCAGAGCCAAAAAAATCTTCATGCTTTTTATTATATATTCAGATCTTTTTCCTTTCTTACTGCTTTGAATATCAGGTTGAAAGAGGGACTGAATGGGAAAGGGACTGGGAACCATAGGCAGATATAGGGGGACAGGATCTCAGAGGAGTGAAAAATTATTTGGGCCAAGTTTTCATTCAGAAAGGTTAATCTTTATTTTTATTGGCCATTGACTGTTGCTGACTAGAGCATACATAGAAACAGAACCCTATGATTTTGGCCAGAGAGAAGCCAGCCAGAGCCAACTCAAGATGATCAGAGGCCAAGCATAACCACCAAGCAACAAACAACGGCAAGGTTTGAAAGGCCCAATCATTACCATCATCTGGCAGGGTCCCATCGAAGACCAACAACATGATTAAAATGGCTATAAGTACCCCTAGATAGTCACCATGTGGTTACAACCTGCTTTGGGGCCCCTCTCAGGGTTCAGAGTTTTTGTCCCCACTGTCACTCAGACTCGACACTCCCATGCCCACATCTCCAGGAACAAGGTCATCTGATTACTCCATCCAATAATGCTCCTTTCTGCAGTGACCTTTCTACCATGTAGCACCATCATTCCCCCATTCATAAACACACCCCATAGCTTTCTTAAATATGTGGTATTTGAGGCACTGCCCTATTAACACCACTGCTGTTACAACTCCAGTCTTATTGACTATAAGTGATCTTATGAATCAATTGGACTCTCAGTGTCTTGAATTTTTCCCTCCAATGATCTTGTTCTCTAATCTAGATCAGTCTATCCTCATTTCTTGCACTGGCCTAGGTGTTACTATTAATAACTGCAACTTTTGCCCATTCCAGGATCAATTGTACACTCACTCTCTGAGTACCACCAATTTTTCCAGAGCATTTTCTATAATATCCAGTTTTTCAGATCTCAATTCTATTTATAGTTGAATGATCTTGCTACATTTTTCTTGACACTCAACCCCCTCTAGGCTCTTCTCTCATAGCTCAAACTCCACGGTTCATCTTTAATTAGGCTCTGTAGGTGAATCATTTAACTGTATTTATATTTCTTCTTTTATTTTACTTGATGGAGAAAATAAAATGCCTCAATTATTTCTGTGTGGCTGGACAAAAACAAAGAAAGCTGTGTGGTCTCATCTTATCTTCCTATTTACCTCAAGTAACGTCTAGTGGCTCCTGGCTATTAGGGTCCTGAAATTTCCCACCCATTTACTCCTCTGGTCTCCTAGATACTTACTTCATTGTCTTCCTCATTCTGTTCAAATCTCTATCCCTACCGAAAATCTCACATTGGATGCTTCTACTTCCCCTTACCTTGAGGAAAATCTTTCCATCTCCACATCTACCCAGAAAACTGCCTTTGTACTCTATCTTGTTCCAATTTCCAATTTCCCTAGATAAAATATTTTGGCTTTTATACAAAATCAACTGTTACCACTATTTAGAATACATTTCTTCCCTCCTTATATATCAAGATCATTATACAGGACTCATTTTCTTCTCCCCTCCCCCATCATTCTATGGGAAGTAATTCTAATATCTATAACCTGGATCAGGCAAGTAGGCTATTAAATAGAGCTTGCTCCACTCACAAGGGGGCTGGGATTTAGCTCAGTCGGTAGAGCACTGCGCTACAGTCTCTGAGGTCCCGAGTTCAATTCCCAGCTCCGCAAAAAATGGGAGATGGCCTGGCAATCCACTCCCAATGCAATCCTGAAACAGCCACTGAAAACCCTATGAGGGTCGCTATGAGTCGGATACCGACTCGACGTCACCTGACAACAACAACCACTCACAAGGAAGAAAGTAACCAATTGATGACTGTTGTTTGCATTGGCCCAAACAATTCTCCTTTATATGTGTCCAGCAGAATAAGCTTAATAATTTACTGATTAGAAATTTATGGTACTTTGCTATTTCTCCTTCAAGTATTTTGGGCATATTTAAGGGGATCATATAGTTCATATCATGAAGCATTAAAGCCAATTTAGAAGAGGTTTTATATTTTCTTAAGCGACTGAATCCAGAGGCCCATACATTACTAGTAAGTATACCAGAAGGATACGAATGTAGTTTGTTTTTTGCAAGGAGAATTCCAGCCTTTGTGGCTGTGGGTGGATATATCTATACTTTTCCTTAATTAGTTCTTTCTTCTGTTACAGAATTAAAACTTAGAGTGACCTTCAAGTTTTTTATGTCAGTCCATGCATTTGGGGCTCTGCTGATTGCAGAGATGATCATAGGAAAGCATATGATTTGAAACAAGCCAAACAGATTCAGTCACCTGATTTTGTGTTGTGTGACAGCCAAAGGGAACAAAGATAGATCAAAGGATGGGTCATGTTATACTTTGTGAACCATGAGTTAAATGTGAATTTTATCCTTTTAAACAGGGGGATGGGTAACTCATGGACAGTCTTTAAGTACAACTACTTCAAGGGGAGGACTGGAGTTTAGCTCAGCTGGTAGAGAGCTACCCTGTACTCTCTAAGGATCTGGGTTTGATCCCCAGAATCACAAAAAATGGGAGGAGGACCGGGCATTCCACTCCCAAAACAATGAATTGCACAGAAGTACTGACATAGTGCTGGGCATGGCACAATGTTGAGGAGAGTTTGTTCTGTTGTACACAGAGTTGCTTTAGGTTGGACCCAACTTCATGGCATCTAACAACAACTTCAAGGTGAAGAATCTCCCACAGAAATTCCCATCAAAATATCCTCAACGCTGTACTGCCTTCAATCCTTCCAAAGTGGGCATACTTACAGGAGCTGTCCTATGACCCTCTCAAATGAGCTTCCTCACACTAGCAGTCCTCTCTCCCATGAAGGCTTCCTAACAGGAATGGCATGTAACTCACTGACAGCCTCATAGGCAGTTATATGATTGATGACATTGATGAGTTTTTCTTTATTTCCCCTCTTTTCTCCCCTCTACATTTTTATTTTATTTTATTTTTAGGGCTGGGATTTAGCTCAGTGGGTAGAGTGCTGCGCTGCAGTCTCCGAGGCCCCAAGTTCAATTCCCAGCACCACAAAAATGGGAGAAGGGCCTGGCAATCCACTCCCAAGGCAATCCCAAAGCACTCAGCCATTGAAAACCCTATGAGGGTCGTTATGAGTCGGATACCGACTTGACGGCACCTAACAACAACAACATTTTTTTAAACACACACACACACACACACACACACACACACACACACACACACAATTTATCTCAGTGAAGAGACTTGTAAGTCACCTTCCCCTTCCACTAGGAGGGAATATTGATACATTACAGTAAGCCCAGCTAACTTGTATATTTGTGCCCACTATGTTGCCACGGTTATAGGCCAACTTCCTCCTCCCACATGGCATGCCACGTGTTCTATACCAATACAGCAATTATCAAGTCTAGCCTATGTCCAGTCCAGGGGAACCATCTACACAATAGCTAGTGTAAACAGAGGGCAGGGACAATTTTCCATTATGATTATAAGGTACTGCAATGTAAATAGAGTTTGCAGTGACTATTTTCACCACTATATGCCAATAAAAATCAGTAAATCTAAAATGTAATGAGACATATTGCTGGGGATATTATTTGAGAGTCTAGGTTTGACTCTTTCCAACCCATTCTTCCCTGAACTTTTTGTTATTTGTGCCAACAGTTTTCATGTTTGAGTTAGGTTTTTGTCATTTGCAGAAGAAAGAATACTGATTAATAAAAATCTAAAAATAAAATAGAAGAATAATGGATACTTCCTAAAAAGACCAAAAATAACCTTATATGACACTATCTCTGTATATTACAGCTGGTCAAGAATTGTCCTTCTAAATGACTTGTAGTCAAATATTGACTATTTGGATTTTCATATTTGGAAATATCTGGCTTACTACTTGACTGTAGATAATATTTATGTGAACAGAAAATAGGAATGTTTACAAAGTTGTATAATCATCTGTCTTCTCAACTTCCTCTTCTTACATTTTTGAAGACACTTTGCATCCCTAATTTTCACAGTACCCCTCATTCTCTCTCTTACTTTGTTTCTGCAAGAGATGATACTCATAGAGATTGAATATTCATTGGCATTTAATAAACGTGAACCAACCATTTACCTAGGGTTGGGATTAACTCAGTTGGTAGAATGCTGCTCTGTAGTCTCTGGAGTCCAGAGTTTGATTCCCAGCACCACAAAAATAGGAGAAGGACATGGCAATCCACTCCTGAGGCAATCCAAAAAACAATCAGCCATTGAAAATCTTATAAAGGTTGCATGAGTCGGACAGGACTTGACAGCACTTAACAACAAAAACAACAACCATTTATCTGGGCTGAGACTTAGCTCAGTGGGTAGAGTGCCACTCCCCACTCTCTGAGGACTGAGTTTGATCCCCAGCACCATAAAAAATGGGAGAAGGACCCAATAATCCACTCCCAAAGAAATCTCTAAACAATCAGCCATCGGAAAACCCTATGAGGGTTACTATGAGTCAGATCGACTCAACACAACCTGATAAACAACCATTTACCCTTCTGGAAAGTCTTTTCCTCTACTAGCTGATAGGTCAATGATTGGCTTCTAGTTTAAAATGAAGATCTTCTTTTTGCGAATTGAAAACTTGGAAATAGTGAGAAAAAGTATTTGGGGGTATAACTACACTGAAATATCTACATATTTCTTACTGTGGGCTACCCTGTTTCAACCTTTAGAAACAGGGGTAATTTGAGGAGAATGGAAAAAATATTCCGAGATGAGAATAGTAAAGAGAAACATGACCTGCTTATTTCCACACAAGACCTAAGTACCATTTTTATTCCGGAGGTCATGAGTGGGATTCTCTGAAACATTCCACTACCCTTTTAATAAATATTTTTCATTATCCTTAAATTTTAATTAGGTTTGTATTGTGTGCCAATAAAGCATGATAATTTACCAAGTTGATAGATGCAGAGATGGCATAAAATTAGTACTCAAGAAAAGTATTTGATAAAGTTCATCATAATTATGGTCCATTATTCCTATGGACAAGAGGAGAAATACTATATAACTAAACCAGAGAAGTATGTTCTTCCTGTTTCTGTAGAAGTTAGTAAACTAACAAAGATGCTAGTATTTTTAATAGTTTCAGTATTATGTACAGTGTCCCATCTTCAACTATATTTTCACAATAGTTTTTAAATAATTGATATGAGGATATTGTTGACACAATTAACATAATCAAACAGAATGGGAGGGATAGAAAAGTATGTGTTGGCAGAATTAGCATTTTTGGAAAAAAAGATAGTGTATTAAGCATTGCATTAAAATTTAATTGAGATTACCACAAACCCTTCAATTAAGACAAAAACCCCTAAGACAATTAATATGTAGGGGGAAATAGATCTAAACAGAAAAATATGTACAAAGTATTAATTATTTTGGATAAAATTATATTCATTTACTTCAGTAATATGGTAAGTCTACTGAAGATGCTAATGTAGTATTCAGCAATATTAATGAAAGGATTGTACATAGAATAATTTCCATTAGAATTAGAATGTAATTCAAAAGTCTTTAAACAGTAGAATAACAAAGTAGAGCATAGGAAATTCATAGGAAATATGACTCCAACAAACAGTAGAAATGTTGTTGTTAGGTGCTGTCGAGCCGGTATCTGACTCATAGCGACCCTCTGTACAACAGGGGAAACACTATTGTCAGTGCTTCTCTGCTGTTCCTAGGGTTTTCAATGGCAGATTGATTTTTGGGAGGGGGTTGCCAGGTCCTTCTCCCAAGTTGAAATATTAGGAGTGCTTATTTTGAAGAATTAAAATGAGGTAGTGTGGAAAGTGTGAACTTCATGTTTTTTTCAGTTTAAAATATTAATGTGTAGTAAATTTTTGTTTATGATTGTATTTACTGTAATTGCATTGAACCAAAAACAATACCTCTGAGTAGCAGACAGAGAAAGAATAAATCCAACCCATATGGAAAGATACATCTGAAAATCTGAAATATCTGAAATAAACAGATGATGTGACAAAAATTTGTATTCTCTTTTTCTATTGAAAAGATGATGGTACTAATGCTAAAAGAAAGTTATAGAGAGAGGTTTGGTGGCACATGCCTGTAATCCCAGTGATTTGGGAGGTGGAGGCAGGAAGATTGCAAGTTCAAGACCAGAGGCAGTCTGCGTAATTTAGCAAAACCCTGTCTCAAAAGAAAAAAACAAAAGTTAAAAAATGGGCCAGGGGTGCAGCTCAGTGGTCCAGCACTTGCAAGGCATGCAAGCACTAGGCCCTGGGTTCAACCTCCAGTATTGTGGAAAAAAAGAAAGTTGTAGAGGGTCTAAGTGTAGGATGAAGCTCATTAGATTATTTTCAATCACAGGAACTATGACATCTCTCAATGTCACTATATTATGTACATATAACTTAATTATATCATTTTTCTATAAATGTGGATTAATATTAATTGGTTTAGATGTTAATTTAGGAAGACAGAAGAAGATTTTCATAACCTGTGAATCACTGATCACAATGAGTCTTTACTAATGGAGACAGGTTAATCTGTAAAGATGTGTAAATACATATCTGACTCATTCATCTATCTGCTTCCTTGGGCCCTACTATAACAACTGTAAGAACTTTTTAAAAAAAATCTTATCTAAAAGACAAAGAGAAAAGAAGATGTCAGCAAAACATTGTGATAGATCTTTGAGAGATGAGAACATTTAACAGAGGAGGTGTTAAAATCTAAGGATATGAGAAATGGACACCAATGACTCACCCAATTTACCCCCTAAAACTCTAGGAGACTCCTCGATTGAAATTACTAGTCTGTCCCGTAAGGTGGATAGTCTCAGAATGGAAGAAAGGGAAAAGAATTTAGGGAAAAGTTTATATTAAAAATAGTCATGTGGTAATTCCTAAATTGCTCTTTTATTTATTTTGTTTTTTTCTCTCCAATTTTGCCTCTCTATGTTTCACGGTAGGTATTCTACTTTCTTGAGCTGTACCCAAAATGAAATTATCACACTTTCATCATAAATCTTTGTTTTCTCTCTTACTTCCCAACTCATTTTTGTTGTTGTTGTCATTGCTTTTCTAATTTCCTGAAAACAATAGCTTTGTCCCCTTTGCAGAGTAATTGGTATGTAAAATAGAATTTTAGAACCCTTTTCTTCAGTAATACCCTTACATTTATTTTTGAAAATTTTCTTGAATTTAAAAATGTCCATTCCGCTGTTGTAGCTTTTGCTTTATTCTATGAAGCATCCTTCTATAACAACTTTTTGTTTTCCTATGAACAGAGTAACATCTCTTCACTTTGAATGATATAAATTAGAGGTTTAGTAAGTTTCCTTTTGCTTACTCTATAAATTTACTTTTTTACTCTTAGATTATTTTTCTGCCTATTTGATTACATTGCATTCTTTATATATTATGGTTTCCTCTATGGGTAAAACTCGGCTCTCTGTTTATATTAAAGAGCAAGATTTTTGAAAATCTGACTGGATATTTGAGATTACTGACCATTGAATCTATAGATTATTTGTTGTTAAAGGGGCATTCTACTATAATACCCCTAAATGTCAATATCAAAAGGTAATTTCAAAACAATAACAAAAAAGTAATTCCTAGTTGTCCATCTTCTTTCCTTCCTTCCTTCCTTCCTCTCCTCTCCTCCCTTATCTTCCCTACTCTTCTCTTCTCTCTTCTTTTCTTTGCTTTTGTGAGAAAGGGGCCTCCCTATGTTGATCAAGCTAGATAGAACACATGATCCTCCTGTCTCAGCCTCCCAAGTGCTGGAATTGCAGGTGTGTGCTACCAATCCTTTTCCTAGATGTCTATATTTATTCTTGGAAATGTTGCCTTACTGGGAGAATTCCAAGTTCTGATTTGGAAAAAGAGAGTTTAGATTCTCTCCATTCTGTATGTACACTTTCTTGTAAACCCCTCTACTTAGCCCATGTGTCAATCTGCAGTCAGAAGAGCAGCTCCAAATTTAAGCCCTTAAGAATAAACGTCAGCAGAGAGTAAATTTCCTGTCTCAGGGAGGAAAATTATCTGCTTGCATGGGCTGGAGGGCAATTTCTAGTATTATTCTTGTTCTTTTGAAGGATTTCAATTGATTATCACGTTTCTAGCCTTCTTGTACCCACATTCCCAGAAATACTAGTTCTTTTAATTCCTGAGTTTCTTCAGGGTACAGAGGTGAGTCATTTGGTGTTTTATTGATGTTGCTGCTTTCAGATTCACCCAATCTGATAATTCAGTATCTTTTCTTCTGTCTAGTTTCTACCTTGAAAGTATTGTATTTGTCCATTTTCCTTTAATATTTTAATAGGGCTTTTCTGAGGTTAGGTAAAATGATCGCATGCCTTTCTTTTAGCTATACTCAATCTACAGTCTAAGTGTAGTATTTTGAAATAAATCACAAGAAAAAATGATCTAAAATATTTCAGCATAGTTATTTCTACAGATGGGTAACAGGGTGAGACAATATAATATTGGTGATTTTACATAAGACTTTTAGTAGAATTAGTAACATATTATTTACATGAAAGTGCAAAATGATTTCAAATGAAACTAGTAAAGAATTTTACTTTTTTGAACTTTTCATGATATCTTTACATGGTAATTTTCAGAAATGAATGGAGAAGACTCTGCTATTTCTTTTTATAGTTACTAAATGCACAAACATAATTTTTTAATACTGATTTTTCAATAATCAGGAAAAAGTAAATTACTATAAAGTGCAAAGAGGTTTTTATCAGAGGGAAGGATTTAAACTTGTCAACTCAATTGTGACTATACATTATGTGTAGAATTTAGCATAGAGCATATTAATTGGATGAAGAAATTTTGAGAGGAGGAATGAGACTTGGAGAGAGGGGGGACATCATACATTAGAGACTGGTTCTTTTTTTTTAAGACCATCTTTATTTTCATTGTCTATTCACAGTTGTTAGGCATAACAGACCCAGAGGTAGAGCCCTTGGGGGACTGGGCAGGGAAAACCCTATGCTGCCAATTTGGGGCCAATTTGAGAACTAGCAGTGAAAATTGGAATCAGCCAAACACTGCATGGTAGCTAGGTTTGAAGGGCCCATGCATATCTGTCACCTGGCAGAATTCTAGTGGGTCCCTATCAGTGACTGCAACACAATGGAGGAGACTATGTATACCTTTTGTCAGTCACCATGTAGAGCCAACCCTTTGAGACCCCTTCCACAATCTCAAAAGCTTTTGCTCTCCACTTTCAATTTTTTCTTTCACTTTCATTTCTTTCACTTTCACTTTCATTTTCATTTTTCACTTTCATTTTTTTTTAATTTCCCTTTTCTAAAATTCTAATTTTTCTACTGTTCTAAATAAAACATTTAGTTTTGATTGCCTTGCATGGTACATGGACTCATTCTTCCATCTCCAAGATCAAGAACCCAGCATGAGGACACCACCTTCCCCTGCGTACTTATCTCTGGTAATAGTTTTACAAGTTATTGATACTCAGAATATATACAGAATATATATACTCAGAATATACTCAGAATATATACATGATGGAACTTCAAATCAAACCCTCCTGTAAAAGGTACATGTTGCATGCTGGAGTTCTAATCTGGTGCTTCAGTGAAGTACCTAAAGAGACTAGTTTCTGCATTTGAAAATCAGCAGCTCACAGTTGATTCATATGTTTTAACTAATTGGCTTTTGTATTTTTCCCAAATCTTAAAATATGCCTTGCAAAAACTTGAACGATTGATTAACTTTTAAAAGCTTAGTTAGAATGAAACATCCTAGAGAGGTGGGCAGGGTGGTGGACACCTGACATCCTTGCTAGAAGGCTGAGGCAGGACAATGGAGTTAGAGGCCCTTAGGGCTCTTGGTGAGTTCGAGACCAGTGTGGGCTACATAATGAGATATTGTGGCAAATAAACAAAAACAACCAAACCAAACAAAACAGAAAACCCAACAGTGTCAAAAGGAAGTACCTTAGAGACTGTAAGTAGATGTAATTACAACTCAAATTATCCAGATATATTTGTGGCTGCAAGAAGTCTTTCCTTCTCACACAACAGTTTGTTCTCAAAGGTTGTTCAATAAGGCAATCAACCAATAAAACAACCAACCAGATAGTAAGCCAGGATGAGTTCTTTTTACAATATTTTTTGAAAATAATTTCATTCCTACTTAATGAAAATGCAAAATATGATCTAGTCAGTATCACCTAGTCATGAATCAGGTAATTCCATTCCAGCACTGCTCATCTCTAATATTTAGAGCCACAACAAAGTCAGTAGTCCATTCATTTTCTTCTCAGAGAGGAAAGGAAACCACTTCCTAATTGAATATTTGGTGATATAGAAATCTCAAATTATCTGAATGAAGAAGTCTTTCAGAAAATCAGAGACACCTTAACTAGTGTTCTAACCTTTCACTTTGTTGGCAGAATAGTGTAATTTGGAGAAAGATGGCCCATTCATTCACTCAATATGGATTTAGCACATACATAAGGTGATTATTTTAATATGCATAGCAAACTATCATGACTTCCAATACATGAATTGCATCTATTTCACATCAGTGAAATATAGTTTATACTATTTCTGCTGAATAATAAATGAATGCATTTTTGTATTTGAAAGAGTATGGAGGAGGGATTTTTATGGAAATTTTATAGCATTATTAAGTTTTGAAATGGTTAAGCTTTGGTAATTTTCAAAAATTATGAAGAGGTTTGGGAAAACCAGCTTCAGAATAAAAAATGATATTTTCATTAAGACTTTGAAAAGCATATCATTTAAAATGAAGTATTAAAGATATTTGTATAGCCTCATAGACCCTAGCCTTATGCCTAATTTTTAGGCTCTCCAGACTTAAGTAGACAAAAGTTATATTTTCAACTCAACTCAGTTTGTTCAAAGGTTATGTTTTGAAAACATGAATGTCTCCAGCTTGAATGCAATTTTATATTAATATTTATGATAATTAAATGCTACATTAAATTTAGAATTTGCCTTTTAAAAAATCTATACTATGCAAATATAGATTGGCTTTTATATTGATTTTATTCCAAACCAAGAACACAATTACAAGTGTTTTTTCCCCAAATCTGTGGTTTCTATATTAATTATTTCTTTAGTAATTATTTCATATAAAAATAGATTTCTTGAGAGATTTAATCTTCTATTGATGGACATATTTAAAACATTAAAACATGAATATATTAAATGTACTTTGGGCTGTGATGTTTGGCTACTATCTTGAGGAGGGCACTGCATGATGATTACTAAATAAATACTCCAAATATTCAGAAAATGGAAAAGATAAGTTATGTGTTTAGAAAAGGAAGCAGAAGTACAAAATATTTTAAAACTTATTCTCCAAATATTCTAATACAGATTTATGACTTGTTTGACATTTAGTTTAAAAGGCTATAATTATTTGAAAATATATGACTTGAAAATATAATTACTTTTTAAATGAAATTTTGTTTCAACTATTCAGAATCCCCAAAGAATATTACTGAACAATGAGAAAACTTGGAATAAGATATCTAGCATGTCTGTCTTTTCCATTTTCTGAATATTTGGAGTATTTATTTAGT
>VMDO01009199.1:16323-49636 GCA_007922755.1 Pedetes capensis | reverse complement strand
AGATTAAAATCCTAGTATCAATTTATTCTCCTTCTCAAGTTACAAGTCAAGAGTTCAAAACAAGTGGGAAATGTCACCTTCATAAATATGATAGTCTATTAAATTATGTTCCTTCAGTGGAGTGTACTGGTGTAATTAGTCGACAGGTAGGAATATTATTCTTCATAAACTTGTATGTGGTAAGGACAAGGTTAATACTAATTTACTAGGCATTAAGATATGATTGAATGGCTTTAGCAATGAGAGAGCTGTGATCTTAGTAAAATGGCATGTTCTGATTTTTTAAAGTTTAAAAATAAGAATGCCCAAAGAAAATGTTTTCTTTCACATATCCAATAGTGTTGACAAGTTGAATATTGAAAATTATAATTAATTTTCATTTAGATGTGCTTTCTTCTGTATATATGTGTGGTTTTGTGGTACTTACAGTTTGAAGCCAGGGCCTTGTACATACTTTGCAAGTGCTCTATGCTAGAGGACTGCACCTCTATCCCATTTTTTATTTTTTGAGTCAGGGTCTTGTTAAGTTACACAGGCTGCCTCTGGCCTTGAATTCCCATATCATCCTGCCTCTGCTCCCCGAATTGCTGGAATTACATGTGTGTACCACTAAAACTGGCTTCTTCTTGTCAGATGCCAGAGAGTTGAGTCCAACTCATAATGATCCTAGCACAGAATGAAAGAGTACCTACCATGGTGCCAAACACATAATCTTTTCATGTTTGAGTCCATTGTAATAGCCATTGTTTTTCTTCTCATTTTGAGCTGTGCCACATCAGCAACTGGAGGTTCCAGGGACTTTACTCAATCCCTTCATTAAGGTCAACTGTACCTTGAGGAGGCACCTCTTCTCCAGTCATTTTTTGAGTGTCTTCTAGCCAGGGTATTCATTTTCCAGCACTATATTTGACAGTGCTTCTCTGCTATTCATAGAGATTTCAATGGTCAATTGTCTCTGGATTGGGCTGCTGGGTCCTTATCCCTAGATTCCCTTACTCTGGGAACTCAGCTGAAACCTATGCACCATGTGTGACTCTGATGGTTTCTGAAATACTGGTGGCATAGCTTTCAGCATCACAGCAACACAAAAGTCTCAACAGCATAAGCTGACAGACATGTGTGACATGCCTGGCTTACATGTGCATTATTTTGACAGTATAGCCTCAGTGATAGCAAATATAATCACCTGACACTAGAAAATGATTTTATTTTTCCATAAGTATACACATATTTGTAGTAAAAAAAATAAAACTTTCATTTTAGTCAAAAGTACAGAGTAGGTATTCTAGATTCTAAAATAACTTTTAAATATATGGAGGAAATTAATGTCAAATATTATCATAATTATTTTAAATTTTGTATTTAGAGCCTCATAGGCAATATGGGTTAATCCATAGGCTTGAGGATATTTCTGCATAACCTTTCCCATCTTAGAAATATGAAAACCTAGAAACACAAGGAAGATAGATAAATTGAAATGATCATGTCACATAAACTAGCAATAACTAAACAGTTGCTTATTAGTTATATTAAATGTTATAGTTAGGATAATTTGAGATTTTGCATGAATATAATGGAAGTTTACTTGTAATATTTTAGTCTGTTTTAGGCCTGCCACCTGTGAAATGGAGGAAAATGTCCATATTAAAAACAAAGTAGAATTTGCTTAGGAATGGAAGCAGCTACCTCATGACAAAAAAATCTAGAATTAGCTCATGAGCTGAATGATGTCATAAGTTTTTGAACTTGAAAATTTATTTTTTAAAGCCATATATAACATGAAAGATTGATTAAAACAGCTGCATATTTAATTCAAATAACATCAGCTGTTTGGCAGAAGAGACAGAGCAAAGAAAAAATTGCTACCATGATTTAAGTGAAGTGGGAAAATCAAAGACAAAGTAAAGCACAATGAAATCATCATGCAAAATACTCATTAAATGTAACCTCATTCATTTCAGGAAGAAAGTTTGCTAATTTGCTTTTCAAAGTGTCTAGCAAGTTTATTTAAAAAGACCTATTTTGTTAAATATTGTTCATTGAGGAGATAGGAAAAATAAGGAGAATTTTTTTCAAATTCTTATTTATGGCATTATGGTCCTTTCATTGTGTAAGTGATCATTGCTCTTTCATCACAATGTATTTTAGGCTAAGAGCTTTAGCTTCACCTTGTATGACAAAATCTCCACCTGGTGTACTAACTTCTACCTTGTTTCAGTTTGCCTCATTCATTCCCTCTTGATTACTGTAACTTCCCCAGGAGCAAACAGCTCAAATGATCAGATATCTATGTTAGTATGTTAGCTATTAATATGTTCCTTCTATGTACACCTTGGGCTGGGATATAGCTCAGTTGGTAGAGCGCTGCTCTACAGTCTCTGAGGTCCTGAGTTCGAATCCCAGAACCGCAAAATGGAGAAGGACATGGCAACCCTCTCCCAAGGCAATCCCGAAACAGTCAGCCATTGGAAACCCTATGAGGGCCACTATGAGTCGGACTCAACTTGGTGGCACCTAACAAAAACAACATGTACACCTTGGCTGGATTTTACCTACTATCTATTGACAGTTGCCTTTTATACCAGTTCTATTCACTTACCAGTTTTTCACTGAATCTGCTTGTTGTTGACAGTCTTGTCTGAAAACTCAAAAACAGCTAAGAGATGCTTGCTAAGTTATCTTCTTCAGCTATTTCTACTAGGTTCACATATTGCTTTCCCTGTTGTAGTAAGTTTTCATTTTTCAAAAGCTTGCCCCACTCAGTTGCTTAATGAAATTCAATTTTAAGTATTCGTTTATTTTAAAAACTTAATCTCATTTTCAGTCAGTTTTAGGCATTAATTATCCAGTGATGAATAAAACAAATACACTTACTTCCCTGGATCTTGGAGTTTAGTGAGCTATATAGATTAAACACATATCAATAGGTATGTTGTTGTTGTTAGGTGCTGTCAAGTCAGGTAGACTCATAGTAACCCTATTTACAACAGAACAAAACACTCCCCACTCTGTGCCAGCCATGTGATCTTTTTTATGTTAAAGCCCATTATTGTACTATGTCATCCATCTAGTTGAACATTTTTCATTTTATCATTGACTTGCCACTTTCCCAAATATGAAGTCCTTCTCCAGGGATTGGTTCCTCCTGACAACATGTCCAAATACATAAGACACAGTCTAGCCATTCTAGCTTCCAAGGAGCACTGTGGTTGTAGTTCTTCCAGGACAGACCTGTTGGTTCTTTTGGCAGTCTATGGTAGATTCAATATTTGACTCTAGCACCAAAATTCAAAAGCATCAATTCTTCTCCTGTCTTCCTTATTTAATGTCTAGCTTTCACAACCATATGATGAGACTGCAAATATCGTGGCATAAGTTAGGTGCACCTTCATTTTCAGTGTGATATCTTTACTTATAAGCACTTTAAAGAGGTCTTCTGCAACAGTTTTCTCCAGTGCAATGCTAGGTATTTTTGTTGTTCTTAGGTGCCCTCGAGTCATTCTGACTCATAAAGATCCTCATAGGGTTGTCAACAGTCTATTGTGGGATTGCCTCAGGAGTGGATTGCCAAGTCCTTCTCCCAGTTCTAGGTACATACTTATGTAATTAAAATTTTAAAGTGATAAAAGGCAATTATCATGAGTTGGTAATAAAGACTAACAGAGAATCTAATTAGAGAAAACAATCCCTGAAACTTGTTAAAAGTTATTGCAGAGCTACTACTTATGCTTACATTATTAGTCATTGTAATAATTACTAATGTATCAATCAAGGAATTTTTGAGGCAAAAGCCTTTATTGAAGGCTTAAAATATACATTTTTCTATGTGCTTTGCATATATTGTCTCATTTACTCTATCCAAAAAGTAATTGAGGTAGGTGAAATTATCATCTCCATTTTATAGGGAAAAAATGCTAAATACCAAGTTAGGGTATTCTAGGGCTAGGGATGTAGGTCAGTAGTAGAATATTTGTGTAGCATGCATGAGGCCCTATATTTAAACTCTAGCACAGAAAAAAAATATATATCAAATTTGGAGTAGTCTGTCGAAAGCCACATTGGCAGTTAAAGTGTAAAATGGGGTTGGAAAGTAGGTGGTCTGTCTTCTATGTTCACTCTTTTAACCACAATATTAGGCTACCTGTCAAACTGCTGAGACACAAAACCCCACCAAAGTCAAGAGGTGAAAAACATTATGAGTCTGTCCAGTGTATTGCAAAAAGAAGGAAAGGCATATGAAATGATGATCACTTGAAGCAGAGGTGAAATGTGCTGACAGTGGATGTGGGCAATAGTAGCTCAAAGTGAGGTCTAAGAGAACATCCATAAAGGTAGTTTTAATGGGTCACTGACCTAATTCAATCCATGCCTTTTCTGTTTGCTTTGCTTTGCTTTGTTTGATCATTTTGAATGTTATGCAGAGAATTAATTGAAATCTAGAAGCCAAAAAGGATACTTGCTCATAGATAACTGCTATAGTTCAAGGAAAACCAAAACAAAAGCAAAAACAATGATCTAGACTAGGACTGTAGCAGCAGAGAAATAGAAAACTGAAGAATTTCAGACTGGGAAACATTTTTTGCAATAAATATAGAAATATTACAAATAGACTTTAGATCATATAGAAACAGGAAATATTTTGGATCTTAAACAACTGGACTAATGACTATTGCTAAATGCAAGAGTGCAATATCTACTCAGGAGCCTGAAACAGGAAGGTCACAGGTGGGAGGCTAGAGGCAGACTGCAACTTAGTGAGAGCCTGTAACAAAACAAAAAATAAAAAAAGGGGTTGGGGTGCAGCTATCTAGTAGAGCACTTGGTTATCATATGTGACACCATAGGTTCAATTCCCCAGTGCTGCAAAAAGAAAGAATAAAGAAATGAACAATCAGTGACATAACAAAAAAGTTAAGACTTAAAGTGTATAGATTAAGAAGAGTAGTATAAAATATGTCTTTGCAAGTTTTCACTTTTATTAGTAAGCTATTCATACATCAATATAAATAGTATAATTTCTTTTTTGTAGTTGTGGGTTGACCCCAGGGCCTTGCACATAATTTGCAAGTGCTCTTCCACTGAGGTACACCCTTGTTGTTGTTGTTAGGAGCCGTCAAGTCGGTATCTGACTCATAGCGACCCTAATAGGGTTTTCAATGGCTGACTGTTTTGGGATTGCCTTGGGAATGGATTGCCAGATCCTTCTCCCATTTTTGCAGTGCTGGGAATTGAACTCGGGACCTCAGAGACTGCAGCACAGCATTCTATCAACTGAGCTAAATCCCAGCCCAAAGTACACCCTAGCCCCCTTTTAATTTTTTTATCCTGACACAGGGTCTCACTAAGTTACACAGGATGCCTCTGGCCTAGAACTTGTAATTCTCCTGCCTCTGACTCCTGAGTTGCTGGGATTAGAGGTTTGTGCCACCAAGCCCAACTAATATAAATATTATAAATATTAATAATATTGTTGTTGTTAGGTATCTTCAGATTGAGTCCAACTCATAGCAACCCTGTGTACACCAGAACAAAACTCTCCCCTACAGTGTGCCATGCCCAGCAATATTAGCGGTGTTTCTCTGCTATTCATAGGGTTTTCAATGGCAGATTATTTTGAGAATGGGCTGCCAGGTCTTTCTCCCTAGCCTGCAGGATCTAGTTTTCCCAGGCAGTCTCCCATCAAAAGACTAAACAGGCTGACTCTGCTTAGCTTCTGAGACCCAGTGGGATCAGATGCTAGGGTGCTATGGCTGCAGACATTAATAACATAGGCATAATTAATTATATGACAATTAAATAATGAATCATTCTATAATCATCTGACAGATTTAAGTATAATCACAAAAATTATTGGCAGAAATATATAGGTCAATTGTCACATATTTGGACATTGGGAAATATTTTATACTTTGTCTAACAGTTTTGCTTGCACACATAATGTTATAGACTGAATTAACTGTCCTTAAAATTCATATGAAGCTTGGGTTTAGTTCAGTTGGTACAGTGCTTCTCTGAGCTTCCTGAGGCCCTGAGTTAGATCTGCAGCACTCTAAAAATGTGAGGACATGGAAGCCCACTCCTGAAACAATCCTCAAACAGTCATTGAAAACACAATGAATAACAGAGAGGCACTGACATAGTGCTGGGCACAGTAGTGTTTTGGGCAGTGCTTCCTTCTGTTGTATATAGGGTGGCTATGAGTTGGACCCAACTGAATGGCACCTAACAACAACAAAAACAACCACATGCATATGCTGAATATTTAACTCCCAATGTAATAGTATTTGGAAATGTGATTTTGAGGCCATGAGGATGGGCCTCTCAAGATTATGAGGGATTAGTGCTCTCAAAATAGATGAGTATCTCTCTAAGGAGAAGAAGAGACACCTCAGCTCTTTCTCTACTACATGAGGAAACAGTGAGAAAGAAGCCATAGGAAAGCCCGAGAAAGCGTCTTCATCAGATCCCAATCGTAATGGCACCCTAATCTCAGACTTCTAGCAGTTCAGAACTGTGACTAAATAAATCTCTGTTGTTGAAGGTATGCACTCTACAGTATTTTGTTTCAAGAGCCTAAAGTGACAGAGACAATTTTTGAAAAAAAATAAAAAATGCAGTTAATAACAAATGAAAACAAAAGCCAAATCATCCTATGATAAAGATTACATTTGGTAGTTTTAGATTTGAGATTATTTGAAATCTAAACCAATAATGGGCTGGGATTTAGCTCAGTTGGTAGAGTGCTGCACTGCAGTCTCTGAGGTCCCGAGTTCAATTCCCAGCACCACAAAATTGGGAGAAGGACCTGGCAATCCAGTCCCAAAGCAATCCCGAAACAGTCAGCCATTGGAAACCCTCTGAGGGTCGCTATGAGTTGGATACCAACTCTACAGCACCTAACAACAACAACAACAAACCAATAATGGAAAAAAAACCCACAGGAATAAACCAATCCAATATAATTTGGAATATTCTAGGCACTGAGATTAAAGACTTAAAGAGTGAAAAATAACAATACTTTTGAACACTCAAATACTTATATGAATAAGGTTGGTTTTTTTGGAGGGAGGTAAAGGTTAAAATTAATTTAAGAAAATTGCTACTTTCCTGAAAACAACAATACTTGCAAGAAATATTAATGAGGAACCTAAAGAAAGATGCAAAACAACCCTACTGGGTATGGGAATGGGTGGAGAATCTTTCAAGACAGTAAAAAGTTAGAAGAAGTATGATTGATGGGAACAATATACATATACATACCTTGCTTTTGTGGTATTACACTGATATTAGCAATGAGGGCTTCTAGAGAAACATCCCATCCTTTCAAAAATGCCATTTTGATTGATGTCATGCCTGCATTTCCAAAATATGCTGACTTTTAAGGCAATTATTGACATTCTCAAGGAAACCTGAGGTTATTTCATTTTCAGCATTGGAAACTAAAGGCAGATCTGTGTGCCCTGATAATCAATCTAACAGAGATTACATCTGACAACTTTTAAGGAAATCAAGACTCTTTAATCAGGACAGAACCAAATGTTCTGAGCTGAAATGCTACAACAAAGAGATGTACCTAACACAAGATCTTTAGAGTGGATCAGATTTTGATTTTTTTGAAAAACAATGCCCCAGTCTAGGGAAATGTCACATGAAAATTCCTGAATATAATGTTATTTCTTAAAGTATAGTTTGATATATAACATGATAGTCTTCAGGCAGATGCAATCAATTAAAATCAGCAGTGATTTTTTAAGTCCATCCAATCTTGTTAACAACAAAACATTTTTCTATGACTAGAGATGAATGTTTATATTTGCATTGGTATTTATATCTCAGTAAGGAGCTAAGGTAAGAGGTGATTCTTCCTCATCTGGAAATATTATCAAATATTATATGTAGAAGATGGCAAAATAAATTTCTAATTTATCTATTTATGGATTGTTATAGAATTTGTTGATATGGTACTTATTTACTATTCTTTGCAATATTATATAATCACCAATCTTTACTTCTCCCACATATCTGTCAGTGTGGGGGCTTGAGTGTTGCAATGAGGTTGAAAGCTATGCGACCAATATCTCAGATACCATAAAGGTCACCCTGGTGCACAGGTTTCAACTGAGCTTCCATACTAAGCTAGAATAGGGAATAGGCACTGGTAAACCACTCCTGAAACAAATAGCCATTGAAAAACCTGTGCATGGTAAACAAACACTGTGAGATATAGTATGGGAAAAATGAGCCCCCCCAGGTTGGAAGACACTCAAAGGATTACTGGGGAAGAGTTGCCTCCTCATAATAGAGTCTACCTTGATGAAAGAAATGGAGTAAAGCCCCAGGGACCTCCATTTGCTGATGTGGCATGACTCAAAATGAGGAGAAACAACTGTAAACATCCATCAATGATTGAACATGGAATGTACATAGTATGAATCTAGGAAAATTAGAAATCACTAAAAGAGAAATGGAGTGCATAAACATTGACATTCTAGGCATCAATGGGCTAAAATGAACTGGCATGGGTCATTTTGAGTAAGATAATCATGGACTACTACGCGGCAAATGACAAACTGAAAAGAAATGGGGTTGCATTCATCATCAAAAAAGACAGCTCAAGATTTGTCCAGAAATACAATGCTGGCAGTGATAGAATAATATTCATATTCCCACGAGGCAGGCCAGTTAATATGACTATTATTCAAATTTATACACCCACCACTATGGTGACAAATGAAGAAAGGATAGATATCTACCAGCTTCTGCAATCTGAAATAGATAAAACATGCAACCAGGACATACTGATAATTACTGGTGACTGGAGTGCAAATGTTTGTAAAAAAGAAGGCTCACTTGTTGGAAAATATGGCCTTGTTGACTGAGTCTATGCTGGAGATCGCATGATAGAATTTTGTCATACCAATGACCTTTTCATTGCAAATACATTTTTTCACCAGCATAAATGGTGACTAAACACATGGACTTCACCAGATGGAACATACAGGAACAAAATTGAGCATATATGTAGAAAGAGATGATAAGAAAGCTCTATATCAAATGTCAGAGCAAGACAAGGTGTTAATTGTAGATCAGACCATCATCTTCTCTTATGCAAGTTCAAACTGAAACTGAAGAAAATTAGAACAAATGTACAAGAGCCAAGGTATGACCTTCAGTATATCCCACTTAAGTTCAGAGACCACCCCAAGAACAGGTTTAATGCATTAGGCACAAATGATAGGAGACAAGATGAGATGAGGCATGACATAAAAGATATCATTCATGAAGAAAGCAAAAGATTATTTAAAAGACAGGAACAAAAAAAAGACCAAATTACATGTCAAAAGAGACCCTGGAATATGCCCTTGGACATTGAACAGCTAAAGTAAAAGAAAGACAGAAGATTTCAAAAGGGAGCTCAAGAAGACAAAGACAAATATTATAATGGCATGTGCAAAGACCTAGAGACAGAAAACCAAAAGGGAAGAACATGCTGTGTGTTTCTCAAACTTAAGGAAGTGAAGAAAAAATGCAAGTCTGGAGTGGCAATAGTGAAAGATCCTACAGAGAAAATATTAAACGATGCAGGAAATATAAAAAGAAGATAGAAGGAATACACAGAGTCATTACAGAAAAAAGAATTGGTAGATAACCAACCATTTCAAAAGATTGCATATGAAGAGGAATGAATGGCATTGAAGGACAAGTTGGAAGACGCCTTGAAAGAATTGGCAAAACACAAGGCTACAGGAATTGATGAGCTACCAATAGAGATGTTTCAACAAACAGGTGCAACACTGGAAGTGTTAACATTTTTATGCTAACAGATTTGGAAAATAGCTACTTGGACAACTGACTGGAAGACATCCATATTTGTGCCTATTCCTAAAAAATAGGATCCAACTGAATGTGGAAACTATTGTACAATATCATTAATATCACACACAAGCAAAATTTTACTAAAGATCATTGAAAAGTGACTGCAGCAGTATACAGACAGGGAATTGATGGAAAACCAAGCAGGTTTCAAAAGAGGATGGGGAACCAGGTACATCATTGCTGATGTCAGTTGGATATTACCAAAAGCAGAAAATATCAGAAAGATGTCTATCTATGTTTTATTGACTACACAAAGGCATTTGACTGTGTGGATCATAACAAATTATGGATAACACATTGGATAAAACACATGGATAAAATCGGAATAAAAGAGCATCTAATTGTACTCAGAAGGAATCTGTACATGAACCAGGAGGCAGTTGTTTGACTAGAGCAATGAAACACTACTTGGTTTAAAGTTGAGAAAAGTGTGCCTCAGGGTTGTATCCTTTCACCACAACTCTTCAACTTATATGCTGAACAAATAATCTAAGAAGCTGGACTTTATGAGGAAGAATGCAGCATCAGGATTGGAGAAAAACCTGTATTATGCAGATGACACAACTCTGCTGAAAGTGAAAAGGATTTGAAACATTTACTGATGAAAATCAAAGGTTATAGTCTTCAGTATGGATTGTGACTAAACATTAACAAAGCAAATATCCTTATGACTGGGTTAGTATGAAACTTCCCAATAAATAGAGAAAAGATTGAAGTTTTCCATGACTTTGCTTTACTTGGCTCTATAATCAACACCCGTGGAAGCAGCAGTCAAGAAATCAAAAGATGCATTGCTCTGGGAAAAGCTGTGGCCAAAGAGCTCATTCGAGTATTAAAAAGTAAAGATGTCACATTAAAGAGGAAGGTGTGCCTGACTCATGCCATGGTATTTTTAGTCACCTTATATGGTTGTGAAAGCTGGACCTTGAACAAAGGAGACAGGAATAGAATTGATGCTTTTGATTTATGATGCTGGAGATGACTATTTGATATAACATGGGCTGCCAAAATAACCAACAGATCTGTCCTAGAAGAAGTGCAATCAGAGTGCTCCTTGGAAGCAAGGATGGCTAGACTGCATCTTACATATTTTGGACATTTCATCAGTAGAGACCAATCTCTGGAGAAAGACTTCATGTTTGGGAGAGTGGCAGGTGAACCAAAAAAAAGGAAACCCCTCCACCATATGGACTGACATAGTGTCTGCAAAAATGGACTTAAATCCAAATAAGATTGTGAATTGGAAGTGTTTCAATCTGCTGTACATAGGGTCTCTATGAGTTGGAATTGATGACACATAACAACAATCTTTTACTTAAAAAGAGAACTGATGTAAACTTTTTTCCCATAAGCAATAGTCCCAATATACCACATAAATGTCATGTGTTTCAAGACTCTTGTATTATTTTCAACTTTTCTACAATTATTATGTTATTATATTATTATCACAGTGACCCTCATAGGGTTTTCAATGGATGTTTCAGTATTGCCTTGGGAGTGGATTGCCAGGTCCTTCTCCCATTTTTGCAATGCTGGGAATTGAACTCAGGACCTCAGAGACTGCAGCGCAGCGCGCTACCAACTGAGCTAAATCCCAGCTATTATGTTATAGAATATTTAAAATAAAAATTATTTAGGAAATTGTTCTTTTTTCCCCTTCAGCATTAAGTAGAGGGATGAATCCAAGGACTTGTGCATGCAGAGCAAGTGCTCTATCACTAAATTGCACCCCAACACCTTTTTAAAATTTGAGACAGATCTCATTATATTGTATAGGCTGCTTTTGGCCTCAAACTCACAATGTTGCTGCCTCAGCCTCCTGAATAGCTGGTTTTATGGATGTTTGCAATGTGAACTGATCAAGAAATTATTTGTAAGCCAGGTGGAATTCATTTCATATACTGCATTTAAATGAGAATGAAAAGCAACTTCCTTAAAGGACAGTGATAAAGAACTTCAATATAACTTAAACTACATTCAACATTTTCCCAATTTGTCCTCCAGCCCTCTGTTTTGCTGGGATGTTAATGATTTACTTTCTACTCTTTTGAATTTTCAGAATGTGACAGTAATGTGGTATGTTTTTTTATGGTGAATAGACATATTTAATTAAAGGTTTGTTTTATTTATTTAAGACATTAAGTTCAAAGAAATGTCTAAGTGGTATTAAAATGAGTAATTTCTACTTTTACCAAAGGATTTTTTTCTAAATTAACATTTTACTCTCCCATATAGTACATAAATATGGTCTAAATGTCATTATTGTTAAGCTTTCACTGAAAATACATATAAAAATGCTTTCTAATGTTTAGTTTTAGGTAGAAAAGACACAATGAAGTAAAATTTGTTTTAACAAAAGTGTGTAGCAAAATATAATTTATTTATGCTAATTTTTCATCAGCATATGCAATAATTTGGTTTAATAGAGTAGTCAGGTGCACCAAATAAAGTGTCAGTCAGTATACTTAGCCTTTGGTGTCAGTAGTAAGTTCAAAATCTTTGGAGACATTTCTTCCTTTAGATGTATTGTTGCAAATGATAGCACAGCTATATATAGTAAAGGATGGCAGAGTATCCAGGAAATAGGCTTATGATGGATAAAGAATTAAAGAAAGTTAACTTTGAAAATGGGCTGACAGTGTAAGAACCAATTAGTGGGGAGAAGTGAACATTTGGGGAAACCAATTCTATTTCATAATCACTGATAATGAATCTAAGTAAATAAATGTATTTCATTGGGGAAATGTATTAGTTTAAAGAACTCAGTAGAAATGCAGCTATGTAAGAAGCAAAGGGAAAGTAATTTAATTAGAAATATATTTTATTAGAAATTTTGAGTCATAACATAATCAAGTGTTAATTGAGAGGTATTACAATAACATATTTGTAATAAGACTTCAAATTTGGTAGCAAATGTATAAGGATAAAATTGAACATTCATGTTTTTATTTAATTTACAATATCAGTAGCAATTAATTCAGTTTAGCTGCTTAGTGCATTAGAGAAAAAGTAGTCCCTGAGATCTGCCACCATGTACATAAATTCCTTCTGCTTACTGATACAAACAGACATATATGCATAATTTGACAAATTAAATTTTATTCCTGCTTTATGATAAGCATTATAAGTGCAGAGTTGTTGCTAATTGATTAACATTCCCTATCTTAAAGGTTTTCTAAAAACATAAGCCTTATTCAGCAATTGCAAAGTCACCAAATCACATTTTTCCTCTTCCCTTAGAGGAACAATGCCAGAGCAGGTGCTGCATTATGATCATCAGAAAGCCATTTTGTTTAACATGAATAATGTCATTCAGAGAGTGAGCTATCTGGTTGCTGAGTGTTTGTCAGACCTACACCCACAACAGCACAGAAACGATGCACATGAGTCCACAAATCATGTATTTTCTGTGAAGATTTTGTCTCTTATAAAAGTATTTAACATCTAAGTTACATTAGAAATAAAGACAATTAAATGCAGTGGGGTTTTGTTGCTTTATGGGTTCCATGTATGTAAATAAAATACCGAGTTTAGGTTTCTGCATGTAATTTATGAGTTTAATAAGGAGACACTGAGCAAATTAATTATAGTTCAAAATGTGTATCATTGAAATATATGCACCCTGTGTATCAATATTTCTTAGACTTCAGATTTTTTTTATTGTTTTTGTTGTTACTACTATCATTATTGGGAGTACTGAGGGGTTAACCTACCGCTGAGCTACACGCCTAGCCCCTTTTTTATTTTAAAATAGGATCTCTCTAAATTGTGTAGTCTGCAGCCATAGCACACTGGGATCCAATACAGGCTTGATCTTGGAAGCTAAGCAGGGTGGGCCAGCTTAGTCCTTGGATGGGAGACTGCTTGGGAATACCAGGTGCTGCAGGATAGGGAGAAAGATGTGGCAATCCACTCCCAAGATAAACTGCCATAGAAGACCCCATGAATAGCAGAGAATCATTGACATACTGCTGGGGATGGTACAGTGTTGGGGAGTATTCTGTTCTGTTGTACATAGGTTCACTATGAGTCCCATCTGGATGGCACAGAACAACAACACCAAGTTGTATAGGCTTCCTCTGGACTCAAACATTTATTCCTCTTTCCTTTGTCTCCCAAGTCACTGGGATTACAGGCACATGTTATTACATTTAGCTTAGACCCTATTTTTTCTTTTCTTTTCTTTTTTTTTTTTTTTTTTTTGATACTGGGGGTTGAACCCAGGGCCTTGCACCTGCATGCTCTGCAAGTGCTGGACCACCTAGCTACACCCCTGGCCCCCCCTTTTTTTTTCCTTTTTGAGACAGGGTCTCTCTAAATTATGCAAACTGGCTCTGGTCTCCAACCTGTGATCCTCCTACCTCTGCCTCCCGAGCCGCTGGGATTACAGGCGTGCGCCACCATGCCCAGCAACCCTATTTTAAAGTATATTATTTTTCCAGAATATTTATATTGTCTTTAAATTTATATTGTCGATTAGAAGACAAAGTTAAGAGTTTTCATTCCAAATATAGTGTTATTCATAGAATATTTTCCCCAAACTGTGTCATAAATTAAATTTAACAAAAAGTTGAGTGAAAGAAAAAGTTTCTATGAAATTTCTTGTTGCAATGCTAGCCAAATAATACTCACAGGATTATCACTAGTTATTGTAAGATTCCGCTATTTTATCACTAGAACATTGTTATGATAACTCTAAATTAATCCTTGGAACTTCTGAGAATCAATAAACACAAAATAATACTTAGAAAAATAAATATTTCTGAGACTTTAGTATACCATAAAAAGTTTTAGTGCATATATATGTATATAAACACACACACACACACACACATATATATATATATATATATATATGTCTTTATGATATTTACACTAGCTACAAGTGTTATATGTTCATCAGAAAACCACTCCTCCTACAATGTATGGCTGCTATTGTTTTTAGGAAATAACTGATTAAATGGTTCACTCTTCGGTAATATAGTTTTGAATATGTTTGAAAGTGCAGGAAATGTCTTGAGTAATTTGATTGTATCTGATATATGTATTTTTCTTATATATTTGAGAAACCATATAATACAATTTTAAAGGAAGTTACTTACTAATCAATGTATCCCATGGATCAAATTCAGCAATTGATGGCTAGATGAGAATAAAAATGTACATAATTTCCTGATCCTAAGCTTTACTAGGGCTAGGGTTCAACTCAGTTGGTAAAGCACTGTTCTGCACTCTCTGAGGACCCGTGTTTGATCCCCAGCACCACAAAAATAGGCAAAGGACTTGGCAATCCACTCCCGAAGCAATCCCAAAATGATCAACCAATGAAAACCATGAGGGTTGCTAGAGGGCACCTAACAATGACAAGATTTACTAGATCCTAATTTCAATACAGGGCTGGGATTTAGCTCGGTTGGTAGAGCACTGCTCTGCTGTCTCTGAGGTCCTGAGTTCAATTCCCAGCACCACAAAAATTCGAGAAGGAAGTAACAATCCACTCCCAAGGTAATCCCAAATCAATCAGTCATTGAAAACCCTATGAGGGACGCTAAGCATCAGACACGACTTGACAGCACCTAACAACAGCAATAATTTCAATACATGAACACAAAACTATTTAAACTTACTTTATATCTATGGGTCTGGTTTCAATAAGAGCATAACTTCAGGCAGTTCAAATGCTGCTTTTGGACATTTGGAACTTCGCCATCACAATTACCATTGAATATGTATGAGTTAGTGTTTATTGGTGTTAGCATTATTCTACATACGAGGAATATAGAAATGCATCAGAGAAAATGTAGAGAAGACATGATCCTGATTTTGAAACTCTTAAATGGGTATAAGCAGAGGTCAGAAACATTCCACAAACATTTCAAAGTATACTCACACATCAAATAAGCAGGAGTTTGTGCAGACTCCAATCTGCTATCCCTAGTCCTAGAAACTTAATTTGACTTTTGCTGGTGGAAATGTGGACTTAAAGATGATGATAGAAAGTCTGCACCTTGTACATGATGTACTCATAAGTCTGATCTCCTGGAAGGGGTGTTGATGGGCTTTTATTTTAAACTGTGCAGTGAGAAAGAGTAGGAAATATGAGAAGAACAAAAGTACTTCTGAAACACAGGTTTGAAGGTCATAGGAAACATCATGAAGACTTACAAATATTTACTTACATGGAGGGAAGAATTTTTTTTTTTTCAGTACTGGGGCTTGAACCCAGGGCCTCACGCCTGCATGCTCTACAAGTGCTGGACCACTGAGCTGCGCCCCTGGCCCATTTTTTTACTTTTTGAGACAGGGTTTCACTAAATTACGCAGACTGCATCTGGTCTCGAACTTGCGATCCTCCTGCCTCAGCCTCCCGAGCCGCTAGGATTACAGGCGTACGCCACCGCACCCGGCAAGGGAAGAATGTTTTAAAGTGTGTACTTTCTCACATTGTGAGAACCTGGAAGGTTGCTACTGTCAATTTAGCAAGAATGACATAAAGCTTTGCTGGATGCAATGGACTCTTCACCTTGGATATAAGTTAAAATTCTTATAAAGGATCCATCAGTATTTTGAAATCATAGAAATAGGTGTGTGTGTGTGTGTGTGTGTGTGTGTGTGTGCGCGCGCGCGTGTGTGTGTGTGACTGCAAAGTAAAAATAATCAGCAAATTTCAGCATTTATTTATTTATTTATTGCAGTATTTGGAGGCTGAATCCAGGGCCTTACATGTGCTTTGCAAACACTTTACCACTGAGCTGTATCCCCAGCCCCTTTATATTATTATTGTTGTTATTATTATTATTATTTGAGACATAATCTCATTAAGTTGCACAGAATGCTCTTCTTTCTGTTACATTGTAATTTTACTAATACCAACTAATAGTATACATTTTCTTTAATTTTAGCTACAATGCCCTACTGGATTACTGATTCTGAAGATGGATACTAAATTAGTTTATATTACAGAAAGTCAAGAAAAAAATCATAATATAAAAATTATAGAAAATGTAAAATGTAAATGTGGAGTTGAATATTGGTTGAAGGGAGAGTTTACAGTAGTTCTCTAATTTATAGAAATTTTAACATATAGCACTTCCTATAGAATGAATGTATCTCTTCAAAATTCATGCATTAAAATCCTAATTCCTAATGTGATGAGGAAGTTAGGAGGTTAGGACCTTCAGATGTGATTTGGTCACAAGAGAGAAACTCTCAGGAAAGAAGGTAATCCTTTTTAGAAGAGACCAGAAAGAGCTCCCTCACCCCTCCTGCTGTGTGAGGATACAGCACATAGATGACCCTCTAAGACCAATGAAGCAGGCCCTTATCAGATGCCAAACCTGCCAGTGCCTTGATCTTGGACTTCCTGAACTTAAGAACTGTGAGAAATAAATTTATATGTCCTGCGGCTCTCAGTCAATGACATTCTTTTATAGAACGCCACCTGGAGTAAGGTTACACATAATGTTTACTTTGGGCCTCATCACTTTTTAAAATACTTGCATATGTTAAGTCATCCAATTCTCACACTTATTCTGAGAATCCAGTTTACAATTTTATCTTCAGGTTATGCATGAGGAAACAGAAGCACCAATAAATAGTGATTGATAAGAAAGGGACTAGGTTCTACATTTTCTGATTTCTAACCCCCCTCTCTCTTAAACATTCTAAATTGCTTCTCCTCTACAGCCACACAACCTTGGCATCTTGTCTTGGCAGATCTTAGAAGCTAAGCAGTGTTGGGCCTAGTTAGTGCTTATAAGGGAGACTGCATGGGAATACTGGGTGCTTTAGGCTGGGAGAAGGACCTGCCAGGCCACTCCTGAAATAACCAGCCATTTAAAACCCGATGAGTAGCAGAGAAGCACTGACATAGTGCCAGGCATGGCACAGTAGCAGGTAGTGCTTCTTCTGTCATACATAAGGTTGCTATGAGTCAGACACAATTCAATGACACCTAACAACAGTATATTGCTTCTCAATAGCAAGGAAAAGCATCAAGTTTCCCTTGTAAAATAACAACAGGATACAGTCAGAAAAAAAGTTGTACTCTTCTGAAAGACTTTGTAAGGTATGAACCCAAAGAAAAAGCTGTCAGGAATGTGCAATTGCTTGAAATCTTATAAACAGTGAGAGCTCTGCAACAAGAGAAGACAGATGCTAGCTCACTTCCTGTTCTGTGCATGTGATTCTCAACTTGGATATGGCTATTTGGAGATGAGCCTCGGAGTGGACTTGTAAGAGTAAATACCACTTCCATGTTCCTTATCATTAGAGGTGGGCACTAGAAAGGGTCAAGAAACAGGATATCCATTTTACTGCCTCTCTCCTGATCCTACCATTGGGAGGTAGAGAGTTTGTAATAAAATGGGTGGAACCCTCCCACCTTATTTATTAGAAGCATTCTGTAGGAATGAAATTCACAAGTATGTGATATGATGTGCTTATGTTGTGCAAATTGTTGTTCTGAAGTGCCTCACTCTTAAATAATGAATGATAAAAAGCAGAACTTTCCAAACTGGGTTTGGCAGATGATGAAGGATTTGTAGGAGTGTGGAAAACACACACTCATCTTTTCATGGAAAACTAGTTTCATAACTTTGCCTTCACTAGAGAGAATTATAAAGTTAGACATTATTAAAAGTTTACTTTGAGCTATAAAAAATCTAAGAAATTTGTAGTGAGGAGAAAGAAATTCTATTGTTATACAAGGTTGGGCATGTCATAGATTCAATTGGTATTTAGAAACCTGCTTTTTTTTTAAGAGCAGCTTGAAGCTTTCATGAAAGTGGGATAATTAACCAGTAATCATAATAAACAATGTGAGACAGTGTATGCACAAAGACCAAGTGAATATTTCTTGGATTATGAGGCTCATGATGAAAAATTATCAAATTACGGCTTCATTTTTAGAAAACCATGTGCTATTCAAGCACATTTACTTAAAATTTTATATATAGTTTAACTTTAATTTTAAAGTGTTAGTGACTTTTCTGCCCTTTTATTTATTTTAAATAGTTATGAATATAATGTGATTACAAGGCCATATAGTGCTACCTTAATAGAATGGAAATAACTAATATTTATTTCTTCATTTTGATAGTATCTAACTGATGAAGTAAAGTAATTCTGCTGCATACATATATAGACTATTGCAATTTAATCATTTATGAAATGAACACAATTTTCTGTGATAAATTATGCATATATACTTAATAATATACAAAGATGATAAATCCTTATTTTCTATGTTTATCAGTGCTGTTCCTACCTCACTCAACTGTGGGTAAACTTCCTCCCCAAGTCAGGAACAGATGTTAAAACTCAAAACCCTAGCCCAGCAATCCTTTGTTTTTATCAGAGAAAGATTTGTTTCATAAGCAGAGGAGTCCCAGGCAAGTAGCAGAAGATGACGTTTTCTTTGAAGAAATGAGGTCTGGATCTGAGAGGGCCAATAACAAATTGCAGCTCTTTTTTTTCCTTTTTAAATAAAATAGGTATCTCAGGCTGCAGAATTGAAAGAGGTACTTCCCCATCCCTCAAAGCAGAAAACGTAAGTAGAAGCTGCAAGAGAGCATATAGGTGGGTTGTTGTTATTGTTAGGTGCCGTAGAGTCGGTATCCGACTCACAGCGACCCTCACAGGGTGTTCAATGGCTGACTGTTTCGGGATAGCCTTGAGAGTGGATTGCCAGGACCTTCTCCCTTATCCTGATGTAGACTGGAAATGTGATTTAGAGTTTTCTAGGCTTATGTAGCCTGCAGCCCTAGCCCTGTGGCATCGGATCTCAGAAGCTAAGCAGGGTCGGGCCTGGTTAGTCCTTGGATGGGAGACCGCCTGGCAACACCAGGTGCTGTAGGCTTGGGAGATGGACCGGGCAACCCACTCCCAAAAATCAATCCGCCATTGAAAACCCTATAAACATCAGAGAAGCACTGACAATAGTGTTTCGCCTGTTGTATATAGAGTAGCTATTGAGTCGGATACCGACTCCACAGCACCTAACAACAAGGCTTATGTAGCCTGCAGCCCTACCGCTGTGCCTTGGATCCCATGAGATCTCTAAAACTAAGCAGGGTCAGGTCTGGTTAGTATTTGGGATGGGACACTTTCTGGGAACACCAGGTGCTGTAGGCTTGGGAGAAGAACCCAGCAACCCACTCTTAAAAAACAATCAGCCATTGAAAACCCTATGAATAGCAGAGAATTATTAACAATTGTGTTTCGCCTGTTGTATGTGGAGTCGCTGTGAGTTGGACACTGACTCGAAGGCACCTAATAACAGTGCTATGTAAAAGGAACTGGAGGCCAGGTTTCTTATATTCTTACAATCACCTTTAAATTTTTTTTTTTCAGTATTTGTCTCCTAAGTGGACTTACACCGCAGGTGGTTGGAGTATTAGAAATCATTCTTTAAATTGCATCATTCAGTACAGGGATTGAATTTATAATTAAATTGTGAAATGCTAAACTATTAATTAGTGAAATGTGTACAGCTAAATGGAATATGAAAAAATTGTGATGGTATCTTTGAAAATATATCATTTTAAGTAACCAAGAAAGGTAGTATTGCATCATCCAAATAGCACAGTTTGCTACTAATATTTTTGGTATAGTTTCATAAAATCTCAGAGCTATCTATAAGATGTCTTTACCAGAGAATTACATCAAAATGAAAGATTTGTTGTGCATCAGATCTATATTCTTTTTATTCAGCTGTGCAGGCCAAAGCAAGAATCTTACATTAGGTTGTTTTAGGTTGTTTTTTTTTTTTTTTTTTTTGGTAACAAAAACAGAGAAAGAAGGTTTAGTAAGACTATTTTTATAAATCTTTATATAAATAGATGTCTGTAATTTCTCTCTCATTAAAAGCGATGAAAATGACATTTTAAAATGAGGTGCACATACACCGCTAAAGAAATTGTGATGACAACTTATATTTTACAAGATTCTGAAAGAATTCAAATGAAGGTGAATAAGAATAAACTAAATAAACCAGGGAAACTGTTAGCACTGAAGATGGACTTGGATATAACAACTAATACAGAATGTGATATTTATTGAGGGGCCAAACATACTGTGATGAGGAACTTATTACAAAACAGAAAGTACATAATCCAGTCTGAATCATTTGACAGAACACTGAGGAAAGCAAATAACACTGGAAAGTAAATAACATACTGGATGACCTTTAGGCCAAGAAATTGAAAAACAATCTATTAGTAGAGTACCATGTTTTCCTTGGCTACATCTTGTAACAGACTGTATATGACATGAACACACTAAAACCACAGCCACCTTGCAAGGTGAAGAGGAAAATATTAAGAACTCAGAGGTATCTGAGATTATATGGCTCTTTTAATCTATTCAGCCTGCCCTAATTTCATGGGTGGGTGCTGGCAGAAGATACGGGTCAGAATCAAAGTTATAGGAATAAAGATAGCCAGGGTGTTCGCATTTTGTGCCAATTTCTTGAGTGCTCTTTTTAACAGGGTGATGAGAAGAGAGCCAGATAGTGTCTGCACATGCAACAGGTTGCATTACAGGAGAGGAATGCCAAACTTAGGGATCACAAATATTTATGATGGAGAGGAAACATGTTTGCTTTTTGCTCTTGAAGGACATTATGTCTTCATCATCATAGACACTAAGCATATCCACACTTTGTTCTGGAAGAAGAGTACTATGTTTTTAAGACTGATAGCTATACAAGCATCTTTGAAAAATGATTAGAAGGAACAAAGACAATCAGTATTCCACTTGTTAGATATGCAGAAAGATACAGACTAGTGGAAGATTGTCCTCCAATACAAATGAGATCCAAAGATTCAGAGACTTGAAGAACCAGAGGAGACAACTTCCTATCAATTGTAAATATTAAGACAAAACAAAGAAATTATTTTAGTGACAAAGGCAATTTAAAGTGTAGCTTTGTGTTAAAGATTATATTAACAGTATGGTTGACAGGCCTTTTAAGGGTAGTGTTCATGTGTTAGATGCTGTTGAGTAGGTTCTTACTCATAGCAACCTTATGTACAACAGAATGGAACACTACCTGATATTGTACCAGGTGCACCATCTTTTGTATCATTAAGCCCATTGTTTCAGACACTGTGTCAATCCATCCAGTGGAGGGTTTTCCTTCTTATCATTGATCTGTCACTCTCTCAAACATGATGCCCTTCTCTAGGGATTGGTCCCTTTTGACAATATGAGCAAAATAATATACAATGCAGCCTAATAATCGTTGCTTCCAACAAGAATCTGGTTGCACTCCTTCCAAGATGCATCTGATAGTTCTTTTGGAAGTCCATGGTTTATTTGTGTATTTGTGTAAAGCACCATAATTCAAAATGGTGAATTCTTCTCTTGTCTCCCTTATTTTCTATCTAGCTTTCACAAGCATATCATGCAACTAAAAATAAACATGGCATGAGTCAGGCATACCTTTGCCATTTAAGGTGGTGACAAATAAATCCTTTCAACTGAAAAATGGCTCAATGAAAAGAATAAATATGTAGCTCTGAAATAGTAATTGTTGTTGTTGAGAGCCATCAAGCCATATCCAACTCATAGCAATCCCATGTACAACAGAATGAAACACTACCTAGCACTGTGCTATGCAAGGGTCTTTTTATGTTTGAGCCCAATGCTGCAGCCATTATGTTTCTTCTCATTTTGAGTCATACAGAAGGATATCACTGGGGCTTTACTCCATTCCTGTCATTGAGGCCAACTCTGTTTTGAAGAGATATCTCTTCAAAATAGAGAAGGATATCTCTGGGGCTTTACTCCATTCCTGTCATTGAGGCCAACTCTATTTTGAAGAGGCATCTCTTCCCCAGTTATTTCTTAATGCCTTCCAGGCTAGGAGGCTCATTTTCTGGTATTATACTTAATGGTGCTTGTTGTTGTTAGGTGCCGTCGAGTCGGTATCAGACTCATAGAGACTCTCATAGGGTTTTCAATGGCTGATTGTTTCAGGATTGCCTTGGGAGTGGATTGCCAGGCCCTTCTCCCATTTTTGTGGTGCTGGGAATTGAACTTGGGACCTCAGAGACTGCAGCGCAGTGCTCTACCAACTGAGCTATATCCCAGCCCTTAATGGTGCTATCTGCTACTATTCAGGCCTGCAGCCATATCACTGTGGCATCCGATACTTTCAGATCTCAGATGCTAAGCAGGATCAGACCTGGTTAGTACTTGGATGGGAGACCACCCGGGAACACCCAGTGCTATAGGCTTGGGAGAAGGACTGGGCAACCCACTCCCAAAAGCCAATCAGCTATTGAAAACTATGAGTAGCAGAGAAGCATGACAATAGTGTTTCATCATTTGTAGGTAGGGTTTCTAACACCAACTCCAAGGCACCTTACAACAACAATTTGCTATTCATAGGATTTTCAATGGGTAATTGTTTCAGGAGTGGGCTGCCAGGTCATTCTCCCTAGTCTGTGTTAGTCTGGAAACTCAGCTGAAATTTGTCCACTGTGGGTGGCCCTGCTGGTATCTGAGATATCAGTGGCAGAGCTTTCAGCATCACAGCAAATGCAATTTCCACAGTATGACAAACTGACTATTGGGGTGGAAAAATAGCAATTAGAAGCTTCAACATAACCACAAGAAAGCATAAAATGTTAAAATGAATTTCAAATGTACCTCCTCACATATGGAACTGACTGGAATCAAACTGATAAGAAACAATAGCAATTAGAAGCTTCAACATAACCACAAGAAAGCATAAAATGTTAAAATGAATTTCAAATGTACCTCCTCACATATGGAACTGACTGGAATCAAACTGATAAGAAACTAAGTTTTCAGAGTTTACAGAAGAAACTCTCAGCCTGTACTGTGATTGTTCAACCCATAAAATGATCTTGGATTTTCAACTTTCTACATGTAAGAGGAAGAATATTAAACTGTTCAGCTAATATGAAGAACATATTTTCCAATATTCTCTTTAAGCATAGCTGAATAGGATAATGGAAAAGAAAGGACTCCCAGAAGTTAAAGCCACAAAAACTTTGAACTAGGAAATTTCCATTATGGAGAAGCAATGGAATCCTAGTAAGAGAAATTACTCTGTCTCCACTATGATTTCAGAACTTCCACAGTGTAGTGAGGGGTTGAGGTTTAGATCATTTGGTAGAGTGCTGCTCTGAACTTTCTGAGGAACCAGGTTCGATGCCCATGAAAAGGATGTGGCAACCCACTCCTGAAAACAATCCCAAAACATCCAGCCATTAAAAACACTATGAGTCAAGCCAGACTTGAAGGCACCTAACAACAATATGGTGTAGTGAATTTGTTTTCTTCCATTCTCACCGATGTTTACTTCTATTGCTTTTATCTCATTGTGTTTTGTCCTCTCTTCTTACATCATTATACATAGGGTGCAAAGGAAACAAATAATAGGTGTGTTCATCATAGATGTTGTTCCTAGGTATTTGAAAAAAAAATCCTGAAGAGTCCTTGATTTGAGTCCAATATCATAACTAAGTTATATTTTGGTTGTCTTCCCTACAGAGTGTTCATATTATTCTATTTTCCATTGCTATAGCAAAGTACCTGAAGCCAGGATCTTTATAAAGAAAAGATGTGAATTTAGCTCACAGTTTGGAGTCTCAAGAGTTCTGGTGAGGACCTTCTAGTTGATGGCATATAATGATAAGAAGGAACAAAGATATAATGAACATATTGCTTTCAGATGCAATTGCATGGTGAGACAAGAAATCAGAGAGGGATTCAGGGGCCAAGGTACTCTTTTGTAATTTGCTCCTGTGTGATCTAACAAGGGATCTGTGAGAACTTTATTAATCCCTTTCACAGGAAGCATTCCCAATGACCTACCTCCCTTCCAGAAGCTCCACCTCTTAAAGGTTCTACCAACTCTCAGACCATCACACTGGAACCCAACTTCTAGACCATGAACCATTACGTGACACATCCATACCATTTATGAACCATAACATTGTGTGAGTATTCTTGCACATAGAACAAAGTGTGCAACAAGCATTTTTGAAAGAAAAGTTGACTATACATCTTTTATATTATTTGAAAATACCTACTCGCCCTTCCTAGGGTGAATTTTTCTTCCTTGCCTCCATGAGTATGTTGTTGTTGTTGTTAGGTCCTGTTGAGTCGGTATCCGACTCATAGTGACCCTCATAGGGTCTTCAAAGGCTGACTGTTTCAGGATTGCCTGGGAGTGGATTGCCAGGTCCTTCTCCCATTTTTGCGGTGTTGGGAATTGAACTCAGGACCTCAGACTGCAGCGCAGTGCTTTACCAACTGAGCTAAATCCCAGCCCTTCCATGAGTATAGACTAGTCCTAAAACTTGCTTCAGCAAATGAATAGAGAACAAGACTATGCCACCTCCACTCAAAGCTTTATGTTACACACACACACATATGTGTGTGTGTATATCCAGAGGTGACAAAATGTATACACATTTTCAGAAAGTAAAAAATTCCATTAAAAGTTTAATACTTTGTTTATATAAAAGATGAATACAGGTCATGTTTGAATTCTGCTCAATGTTGCTACCATAACAGAGGCAGGACTTGCTGGCATGTGAGGCTTCCTGAATCTTCGCTTGTGCACATCATATGGTACTATACATCTCAAACTTTTCATGAATGTGTGCAATTATTAGGAGTGATAGAAGTTCTATTGCATACTAATGCCTCTATTTTCCTTGTCCTTGCATAATGTTCTTGAATTCCAAATACCACTTCAAAATAGTCTTCCACTACTTAAACAACAATTATACTTCCACCATTTTCTTTGAATTTCCTGTCTATTACATGATGTCACTAGCCTTCCTTTGGTCAATGCCATCTTTTGAGTGAATGCCATACTACACATTGCTTCTGTAATTCATTTCAGCTTTGAAAAGTAATACATAGACATCATCTCTTAAAATATGTTCTTTGGCACCCTCAGTATATATAACATTGGTGAAATTTTACTGATATACAGCATTTCCATCTGGAAATTGTCATTTTGTACATTTTTAATGCCAACCTATAACCATTTGTTGAAGTATGGAATATAGAAGTGAGCTTGTACAATAAAATTGCACCCATTTCAGAGGCCAAATGATGATAGGAGAGAATATGACCCACAGAATATTACTTTGCATGCTGCAGTGCATTTACACACAGTAATGAAAGCTTTAATATCAGCAGGAGAGAGGAAAGTGACAATGAACATTAATGCCACACTCCTACATTCTCTCTCAATGGAGCATGAAATAAGGCATGTCATTGTGTCACCACATGCTAGGAAGGATTTGTTTAGGTCCTTGTCTTTTCAATACAGTGAGTCGGCTTCAAAGCGAGGTGAGTTAGATTCTCAAACATTGTGTCTGTCCTATACCTCCTCCTTTCTTTCCCTATTCAGTCCTCTGCTTTTATAGATCTACTGTGATATTAAATTGCTACCTTGTCAGAAATATGTACAAGCTTTTAAAATTTCTCATATGGCGGTGATATCTCTTGAAAGATCTTTTTTTTGTTTTCTTGGTGGTTCCAGATGCTTGAACCCAGATTACTAAGAGTACTGCAAAAATATCCTTTCCCAAGAGAGGGGTGACATTAAACCACCCTAAAATGCATTTTTATCAGCACCAATCCTTCTCATCTACTTATTACTTTAACATGAATCATAAATTCAAACTCAGGTTATGGTAACAATGCTAACTAAAAACAGCTAAAAAAAGATCATTTTGAAAGTACTTGGCACATGTTTTATCTGTATAAAATGTATTTACATTAGCATGTCAGGTTAACATAATTAACCTTTCTAAGCTTCATATATAAAATTAATTTTTCAAAGTTTGGATGATCTTGAAGCTACAGTTCAGAATTTATATTTTATAATGCATTTTCCAAGATTTGTCTGTCTTTCCATAATTATTTAAACGTTAACATGTCTAGTGCCACACTGAATAATGAAGTATCACTTGTTGTTGTTGTTAGGTGCCGTCAAGTCGGTACTCTCTGTACAACAGGGGAAACACTATTGTCAGTGCTACTCTGCTGTTCATAGGGTTTTCAATGGCAGATTGATTTTTGGGAGTGGGTTGCCAGGTCCTTCTCCCAAGCCTGCAGCTTCTGGTGTTCCCAGGTGGTCTCCCATCCAGGTACTAACCAGGCCCGACCCTGATTAGCTTCTGAGATCTGACAGGATCTGATGCCACAGGGCTATGGCTGCAGGCAAAGTATCACTATGTTATGTTTATTCAGTGTTAATATTTCACAACGTATCTGACCAAGTTAGTATAAATTCTGAGAAAACTCTTTATAAAAATGATATTCTATTAAAAATCAATATTTGCATACAAACACAATGCTTAAACTAAAAACAATAAAGGATTCCAAGTTTCTCTTTATTCATTCAGCTGGACAGATATTATTTCTATTCTATTGGTCTCTAAGGAAAAATTTTTAGTACATATTTTAAAATTAAGGCTTTAGAACAATTAAAATAATCTTGGAATATAGTCCAAAAATAGGTAGAGGAAAGGCGAAAGAATCTAAGCAGGGTCTCTGCAGTATGTTTAGGAGAAAATGAAGACAAAGTTTCTCAGATACAGTAAAATTCAGTACCTAAAATTGTGCATTATTTACCATTGAAACTGCAAAATATTGCTAAAAGTGTCTTGAGAGGAGACAGATACATCTGTGTCATAGTTTTTCATTGAAATTTAAGAGAATTCTAAGGCAATCTGCTGTAAAGAAAGAAGATTTGCTTAATAATATGGTTTACATTTGCAATCAGATTATGTTGCTGACTCAGTGAAATTTCAGTTTCAATTCTAAAGCAATCTAATTGCTTGGTGCCAATACATTTACCTCTAGGTGCAAGATTTTCCATATTATATGTTAAGTAAGTAAAGAATTGTATGAATTATATTCCTGTAACATGGTCATATTAAGATATATATATTTTGATTTCTTTGGGAGCTCCAATCTTAAATTGTACTTAGTTTTCTTACTTCAAGCTGTAAAGTTAAACACCCTAAATGATTCTCTTATTAAATAACTACTATTTGATAGATATTCTCCAAAAACATCAAATGAACATTACATTTCAGGTATACTAATTTCACTGGTGGTGGAAAAACAAAGCTTTCATTAAAATTATGTACCAGTGACAATTGTTTACACTTCTCTAAGTGCTATGAAAATTAATCTACAAATTTCATTTAAAGTCTGATTTCCTGTCAGTAAATTGGACATTGCTTTTAGATCTGCTTTTTTGTTTCTTTTTTCTTTTTCTTTTCTTTTCTTTTCTTTTTTTTTTTTTTTTTTCGGTTTCAGGTGGTTGAATCCAGGGCTTCCTGCATTTACTGCAATTACTCTACCTCTGAGCTGCACAACCAGCCTCATTTTAAATTTTTTTATCATGATACAAGGTCTCAAGAATTTTGCAGGCTGCCACTGACCTCAAACTCAAAATCATCCTGCTACCTCCTTCCAAGTTGCTGGGATTACAAATACATGCAACCGTGGCAGGCTCAGGTCTACTTTAAGATGGTGTTTAGTACTTTAATAAACTCGCCAGTTTTCTTTGATTTTTGAGTAAGTACCCGGCTCAAATAAGCAGCAAACATTGCGAGGAATTGATCACGTCTTTTCTTGCCTTTTATTCATATTACAAAATAAAATATAAAAGAATCAGAAAACCTTGTTTTTCTTGGTGCTGATTTTTAAATTTATTTTAAGGGTTCAGTGAGTAGATCAACCAGACAGAATGAACCAGAAATTCAATAAATATTGAGATTATATTTAGAGCAACCTCAAATATCTTGCAATAGAACTATTAAAAGAATCATGAATACATGAGTGTTTAGTATAGATATAACCAAAGCATGATATGTATTTGTTAAGAGAAAATTATATATATACACACACACACACACACACACACACACATATATACATGTACATATACATATATACATATGTACACATACATACACACACACACACACACACACACACACACACACACACACACACACATATATATATATATATATGTTGTGAGGTGATGCTGAGTTCAACTCAAAGCAACCCTATGTACAACACAAGGAAACACTCTCTGACATTGTGCCATGCCCAGCACTATGTCAGTGCCTCTCTGCTATTCATAAGGTTTTCAGAGGGGTTCTGGGATTGGATAGCCAGGTCCTTCTCCCTAACCTTTAGCTCCTGGTATTCCCAGGTAGTCTCTCATCCAAGGATTAACCAGGCTGACCCTGCTTAGTTTACAAGATCAGGAGGAACAGGTGGTAGGGTGCTATGGCTGCATACATTATCTATCTATCTATCTATCTATCTATCTATCTATCTATCTATCTACCTATCTACAAGTTGTTGTTGTTAAGTACTGCTGAGCTGACTCATAGTGACCCTCCTAGAGTTTTTGATAGCAGATTGTTTCGGGATTGTATAAATATATACACATGTACATACTCATATCTTCAGATATATCTTCCATGCGTCTGTCAGCCTGTCATGCTGTGGGGGCTTGCATGTTGCTGTGATGCTGAAAGCTATGTCACTAGTATCTAAGGTATTAGCCGGACCACTCATGATGGCCAGGTTTCAGCTGAGCTTCCACACTAAGACAGATTAGGGAGAAGGATTTGACAATCCACTCCCATAACAATTAGTCATTAAATGGCAAAGAAGCACTGTCAAATATAGTGTTGGAAAATGAGCCTCCCAGGTTGAAAAACATTCAAGAAATGATGGGGGAAGAGTGTCCTTCTCAAAACTGAGCTTAATCATGGGAATGGAGGAATGTCCCTGGGACCTCCTTTTACTGCCTGCCAAGGCATGACTCAAAATGAGAAGAAACAATAACAGAAACAACAGGCTCAAACCTAAAAAGATCTTTTGGATGGCACAGTGCTGGTTAGTGCTTCATTCTGCTGTACTTAGGGTGGCTATAGGATGGATCTGATTCGATGGCACCTAACAACAACATATATATTTTAGGAAATGGTTATGCATACTCTTTGTCATTGCAGATTTTACCTTGATCAATTGATTAAGTTTCAAAATGCACCATATTCACGGGAATTAGATATGTTTGAAAGAAATAGAAAGTAATTCTTACTCATATTATTTCTTGTTATTCAGAATTTGTCAACGCCTTTAATCAACACTTTAAAGATTACATTTAAAATCAAAAGGCGGTTCATGTTAAAGTATCCAATGTCAGTTACTAAGTAGGCTAAATTTTGCTTCATCATAACAGTTATCATTGAATAGCTGATGTGAATTTTTAAACAAGTTTATGGCTATACACTACTAAAATGATAAAGGGCAGATGCTGTCTCAACAGCAGGTCTTGAATGAAAAAAAAATTAGCTCAGCCTCTGCAGTCTTTGTTTTTCAATCAGCACGTATTCACATCACAGATGGGAATCAAAGTTGTCTACTCATTTCAAGTAGCCCTTCTGCCCTTTCTGCTTTCAACAGTGAAACATATTGACCATAAGCCAATACACTTACAGGCATTTGACCTTTAAAAAAGAATGAATCCTTGTAAGCACCAGATAAGAAAAATCACATGATCTGTTTCCTATCTTTCAAGTAAGCAGCTGTGTTCAGGGAAATGCATTTCTTTATGTCAAGCAGCATTTAGGATCCATTTTGAACTTCTGAATTGAATTATAATATTTTGGTATGTTGAAGGATTTTGGACAATTAAATGAAACTCAACATAATTAGTTCACTTTATTTTTAAGAAAAATCTTACAAAAGTTGAGTAGTTGTAGATTTGTTAAAATAATCTTTTCCTCTGATTATCAAATTAAGAATAAGAAGACATGATTGTAATGCCAAATTAGGAAAATATGATTATACCTCCAAATATATGAAACCACAGTAAGTAAAGTTTGGTCTATGCTGCTATCTACTTTTATAATTTTTAGAAGCTGATGAAATATTAATAAAAGATTTAAGTATATTTTAAACATCTTAAGTATTATTCATGACATTTTCTTTAACTGAAAAAATATTCACCTTTTTCATTTGTTTCCAGTACTGAAGGCATGAACCCAGGGCCTCACAAATGCTAGGCAATGCTATGCCTATGAACTGCACCCTCAGACATTTTTCTTTCTTTCTTTCTTTTTTAATTTAGTGGCAGGGTCTTGCTAAATTGTGTGGGTTGTCTCTGGCCTCAGTATGGTGATCTTCTTCCCTAAGCTTTCTGATTAGCTGGGGTTACAGGCACTTACCATAGCAGCCAACAAAAATGTTCATTTTTGATACAAAAGTTATCTATTACTGAATACCATATATAAAAGGTGCATCTTAATTAAATATCAATGTCTCTCCATACTATCTGGGGAACTGATAAGCAGACAGATTTCTCTTAAGGATAAAGTATTTTTCCTAAGAATTTCAATGTCAATGTCACTGAGTAAAATAGGGCAATCCAAGTGGAAAGCTACACAATAACTATGTTCATGTGTGTGTATGTGGTGTTGTTGTTGGTAGGTGCCCTCGAGTCGTGTCTGACTCAAAGCGACCCTCATAGGGTTTTCAATGGCAGATTGTTTCAGGATTGCCTTGGGAGTGGGTTGCCACGTCCTTCTCCCATGTGTGTATGTGTAGGAAGAAAAATACCATACATTAAGAAACCAGATTTAATTACTGAAAGTTGTATATATGTAAAATTTTGGCAGAGCTGATTATTTATTCATATTCACTTATTTATTTATTTACTTATTGTAATTAGGGGTTGAACCCAGGGCCTCACACATATTTTGCAAGTGCCCCACCACTGAGCTGCACCCCCAGCCCATTTTTTACTTTTTATCTGGAGCCATAGCAGGCTGCCTCTGGCCTCAAACTTGCAATCCTTCTGCCTCAGCCTTCCAAGTCTCTAGGATTACAGGTGTTTGTCATTGCACCTGGCCAAGCAGAGCTTTGTTAAACTGAAGATTTTTGTTTTTTACTTTTTATTATAAAACTACGAATTCAGGGACAATCCTTAATGTTCTAGCTCAATGAAGAAATTTATTTTACTAAGCTTAAACATTTGATAGTATACAAATAGACATTCTTGAAAAACTAAACTCACCTATCTAGTCACTGAAAATGCCCTATGTGGTCTTTATGGGTATTTATTATACAGACTCACATTAAATTTCTAAATTGCTTCTGAATAATATTCTGAAATATTTAAAAGCAGTTTTCCCATATTAGAGCATAAAGCTGAATGATTCTTTCTAATAGCCAATATTATTATGTAAAATTATTATGATAAATATTCTCATCACTTATAGTGAATGTGTAGAAATTTCTGTCTCCTGTCCTGTGTTTTAGTGCTTATTATTAACCTCAGGTACTGGCGACCTTCACTGAAACTAAGAGGTTTCATCATATTTGGTAAATCCAAAATTTTGTTTTCAGTTGTTTCTTTTAAGGAAAATATTCCCTCTCAAGTGACACTAGTTTCTTTCTCCTTCTCACCTTCTTTCTTTCCATCTATCTGCTCAGAACTAACTATCAAATGTTTGAGACTAAAACAGGAATAACACATGATACGCTATAACACAAGGGATTATTTCATTTGTTTTCCTTTGTTTTTGCCAAAGTAAGTCTGTGATAACATCATTTTCCTCTGAACCATTCATGCCATTTCACAACTTGGTCCTTCAGTGTTTTCCATTTTACTATAATAAATATATGTCCATTTAACTAAAAATATATTCCATAACAAATATACATCAACATAAAGAAATATATGTTGTTGTTGTTGTTAGGTGCCATCAAGTTGAGTCCAACTCATAGGGACTCCGTGTTCACAGAAGGAAACACTACCTAACACTGAACCATGCCTAAGATCTTTTCATGTTTGACCCCATTGTTGCAGCTACTACAGTTCTTCTCATTTTGAATCATGCCACATCAGCAGCTGGGGATCCTAGGTACTTGACTCCATTCCCATCGTTAATGCTGACTCTACTTTGAGAAGGCAACACTTTCTCAGTCATCTATCGAATGCATTCCAACCTGGGGGCTCATTTGCCAGAACTATATTTGACAGTAATTCTCTGTTATTCATAAAGTTTTCAATGACTAATTGTTACAGGAAGGAGTGGGCTTCTGGGTTCTCTCTCTAGTCTGTTTTAGACTATAAGCTCAATTGACATTTATTCACCATGAGTGGCCCTGCTGGTATCTGAGACACCGGTGACATAGCTTTCAGCATCACAGCAACATGAAAGCCTCCATAGCACAATGTGCTTATTCAGGGATATTTTCTTTGATCCATAGTTCAGTGGGTCTATAAGAGTATGAATATTTCTTCAAAACCATTTTAACTCATTCAGGGCTACATGGTGTGCCCCTAGTATCTCTCACTTTTTTTTTTTTTTTTTTTTTTTTTTTTTTTTTTTTTTTT
>VMDO01009199.1:0-16223 GCA_007922755.1 Pedetes capensis | reverse complement strand
TTCATTCAAATATCATCACATGCAGTTTGGGTAGAATCCAGTCATGCATGTGGCTGACTCAATATGAGAAGAAACAAAATTCTACATATCTTGAGAGTTGAGTATCTCTGTAATGAAACTGAGTCACCACCAGATGTGATATAGCCTCCTAACACACCATCTACCCCACCAGCACCCATTCAAACCATAAGGATTTTTAAAAAATCTTACTTTTGAAGTAATAATTAGCATTATAAAGCCAAAATATATTAGCTTATAAAAACATCTCTGAATTAAAAAGTCAATGATGAGAGTAGAAAGGAAAAAAAGAAAATCTACATCTACTGAAATTACAGAATATCATATTTAGAGGAGGAAGAAATTAAAAGTATTTGGTCTATAATCCATTTTTTCCCCTGACCATTGGTGTTGCAGGTCTCTTTAAAGGAGAGAAGGAAGGTAAATAATGTAATGTAATCTCTTTGAATGTATATTGATGACTGGCCTTCCTGGTAGAGAGACAAATGATATTTGTTGAGAAGAGTTTGTAGATATAGAATGCTTTGGGAAGGCTTATCATCATTTGCAAATCAAACCTCATTTGTAAATATTATCTATCATTCAGGGGCAGAGAAAGCATGCCCAATGGATCAAGGAAGAACCTGGGTACCAAGATTTCTTCTTGTACTGTCTATGCCTCTTGACCATTTACATATTTAAATTATTAATGAAGACTGATTTTAGATAGGATCTCTGATTTGTATGAATTTCACCTTGTGGTCTGATTTGTTGTGACGTTGTTGTTGTTGTTGTTAGGTGCCGTCGAGTCTGTATTTGACTCATAGCGACCCTCATAGGGTCAATGGCCTCAATGGCTGACTGTTTCAGGATTGCCTTGGAGTAGATTGCCAGGCCATTCTCCCATTTTTGCAGTGCTGGGAATTGAACTCAGGTCCTCAGAGACTGCAGCGCAGTGCTCTACCAACTGAGCTGTGACAGCTTACCTCTTATTAAGAAATAGAATGCTATAAATAAGAAATTGTTCAGATCATTTTAGGAGTATCTTAAAATATGATAGCTCAAATAATAGGGAACTTGGAGGACAAAATTCATAAAATCTCTAAGAATGTATGAAAATAATCTAAAAGTATGACAATAAAATAAATATTAAACTTGAAGAATCAGTAGTGGAATAAATAAATCAACTAGAAGAAGTAGATAAGCAGAGACTACAGAGAGAAGAAATTATTAAAGAAATATTATTTTTGAAATTCCAGAACAGAACTAGTATATTAAAAAATTCATAGGAATCTTAGTTTGTTTTTACTTGGCATTTTTAGTATTAACACAGGAAGTTGAAAATACTCTATGTATCCTCCCCCCACCCAGGCACACACAGATAGCAAGACAATAATTTACTGCCAAGAAACAGCCCATAGTAATCCCACACCATCTCTCCAGGCACATAAAGTGGAAAATTGAGAAACAGTGTACAAAGGTCTGCTAACTTGAAGCATCATGGATTTTTTTTCTGATTAATATTCTTGATTATATTTAACTATATTTCACTATGTAGCTTACATCACTATATTTCTAATTTCCTGAATCTTTTCATCTGTTGTAGAAACTCCCTCAGTGGCTTTAACCAAGAGAAATTGCCATGATTGTAATCAGATGTAATTTCCAAATGTAATAGTAAGTCATTCTTGGACAAGAATAGATTTGTCCAAAATAAATATTACTGTAAACATCATATGTCAAGCTTTAGCAGTATTGCCAAGCCATTTACTGCTGTGGAGTTACCAGTATGTCGTATTCCCAATACTGTAAGTGATTTTCTAGAGGTCTTCTTCATCACTAACATATAGAATTTTAAGTCTCATGATTTTTATATTGTGTACATTAGTTGTCACTTCTTACTTTAGTTTTAATTTACATTGCTCTAGTTACCAAAGAGTTTGAACTTCATTACGTGTCTGGGTGTTCATATTTTCCTTAATGTGATGTGGCTAAGTTATTTATTCATATTTTAAAAATATGCCTTTGAATAATTAATGTATATTTATATTTATTTTGAGACAGGTTCTCAATACATAGCACAAGCTAGCCTCAAACTTGTGATCCTTCTACCTCAGCCTCCAGAGTGCTAGGACTACAGGTGTGTGCCCCCAGGTCCATTTTATTCTTACTTGTTAGTTAGATTGTTTTAATATTGATTGACAATAGTCTCCTCATATAAGTGTATTTAAATGTATTGAAAGTGACCACTTCTATTCTGTAGATTATTTTCATTCACTTAATCGTGGTATTTTTAATTAGAACTCCTTATTTAGCCCAGTGCTCTAGTACAAGCCTGTAATCCCAGCGACTTGGGAGGCAGAGGCAGGAGGACCCCAAGTTGAAGACTAGAGGCAGTCTGTGTAATTTAGTGAGAGATCCTGTCTCAACAAAAAGTAAAAATTGGGCTGAGGGTGCAGCTCAGTGCTACAGCACTTGTAAAGCATAGAAGAGCGAGGCCCTGGGTTCAACTTCCAGTACTGCAAATTAAATAAAATAAATTATTTGAATACAGTTCAGTTAAATTTATCTTTTGCTTTATGGTCTGTACATCAGTATTCTATTTAATAAGTAGTTCTCAACCAATGACATAAGGTTATTGTCCTACTGGATTGTCCATAATATTAACTTTTTTTTATGGTATTGGGGGTTGAACCCAGGGCCTCATGTTTGCATGCTCTGCAAGTGCTGGACCACTGAGCTGCACCCCCAGCCCATTTTTTTACTTATTGAAACAGTGTCTTGCTAGGTTATGCGGGCTGCCTCTGGTCTCCAACTTGCAATCCTCCTGTCTCTGTCTCCGGAGCCCCTGGGATTGCAGGCTTGGGCCACCACGCCCATAGATATTAACGTTTTACCTTAATGTTAGCCATGTGGTTTGCTCGGAACTGATTTTGCACATGATGTACAGTTTAAAAGGGCCTTCTAGTTTCATTTCCCTGAAAACTTGCTGCACCAAAGTCATCCAACAGCTTCTCTTGATTGCTGGAACCCATTCTTTAATTGATTCTAGATTTTCCTCTTTCTTGGCTTACATATTGGTATGTATACTAAGCATCATCCCCAAAAATAACTCATGAGAAATAAATCCAACAAATTATTGTCCAGTCAAAATACTTGGATTCATATACTGGATACCTATGCAATTCAGTATTGAAAAATTCTTTCTCCAGATTACTAAAGGTATTATTATATATTCTCTGTAAAATCACACAAGAATTTAAATTTCATTGAGAATTTTGTTCCTGTTTTATTGACACATTTTTCCTTGTTTCTGGAAGTATATAAAATATTATTAATTATGGGTCATTTTTTAACTTTCCTGGAAGCTGTTAAAATTCTGCCTAATAAGTCTTTTTTTCTTATGTCTTTAACTATTTGTTTATTTGATAATTCTCATCTACTTTTTCTTTCAGTGATCTATAAGAAAATGATGTATTTCCGAAATGTCCACTTTTTACTGAATTATAGCAATTCAGAGTTTTTCTTTTGAAAAAGGGGGAGAGATTATAAGATACTTATGCTAATTTTGAAATTTAGATAATGCAAATGATATTTCAGATGAAACTTCAAGCATAAAAAAATTAATACACATTTAACTGTGGTTCAATTCTTTGGGTTTCTGAATTACATATCATATATTATGGTCAACATGATATGATAAAATATGATTATTTCATATATAATGATTTATTAAAATGGAGATGGACAAAAGTAGAAAAAGTATTTAAAATTTAGTTGATTAATAAATCTGAAGGAGCATAAAGATTTTTTAATAACATTAGCATCTGCTTCCATAGCAACCTGACATTGGTTCCTCCTGATCTCAGAAGATAAGCAAGGCTGGCCTGGTTAGTCCTTGGATGGGAATATCAGGTGCTGCAGGTTAGGAAGAAGGACCTGGCAATCCATTCCTGAAACAATCCGCCATGGAAAACCCTATGAATAGCAGAGAAATAATGACAATAATGTCTGGCATGGCACTGTCAGGAAGTGTTTCATTCTGTGGACCCAACAGAATGGCATGTAACAAGTACAATATTAACATTAGCAACCACCTCAAGATGTATATAGGCATTCTCACACACAAACTTTTATAGTCAATATAGCCAATATGTTATTAATATATAGCAAGTCTTCCATAATAAGCCTATAACGGCATACCTATCATGATTAATTGTTTTAGCAACATAACAAGAAAGCAAAATTTTTAAATTCAAAAGGAAACATTTTGGATATTTTAACAATATCCTCTCCCTAAATTGCTCAGAGATACATTATTTATTAGTACACAATTCCACAAATATTCCCTAAGGAACCAGTGTTATAGGTACTTACTTAAAATGAGAGGATTCATGTAAAGTGCAATTTTCAGAGCTTGTGATTTGTCCTCATTCTCCTTTGAGGTTTCTTATAGCAGTTCATTAACATCCTCACTCATGTCATCATTGCTCTCTGAAATGAAGACAAATATGGTATAATATCTCCTCCTTTATAGCTATAATTGATAAATTACATAATGGAAATAATCTGTCTAACACCAGGTTATTAGAAAAGGTTCATAACACCAAATACTGCAGCCCATCTTTTCTCCAGCCAGAACGGTATAATTTCTCACTGTCACTTTGGGATAACTTGAAAGATACTTAAGTGTTATATCATCTCCAAACATCTATTACATCATCCATTTTGTTGGGTTAAAATGTTTCTAAAATATGTTGTTCATTTCAGAATGTTTAATGTTTACTATGAACTATGGAATTGGGGACACTTTACTATTATTGAAAAGAAAGGTACTCCCATCCCCTCATGAAACAGATTCAAATGAGATGACAGATCAAATTGTGATCAGAGTAAATTATATAAAAGGAGTGTCATAAAGACATAAAATATGACATAGATGTTGCTGACTTTTATACACAGGACATAAAACCCTGACATGACAAGTAACAAAATATATTAGCGAAAACGTGTACACCTAAGAGTGGTAGAGTGTGTATAGTCACATACATCCCAGAGCTTAGGGAAAGCAATGATACTTTCTTATGTGCCCTGGCCAAGAATTTAGTAGGGAAATACCAGTTTGAGTGCACAAGTGAGATCACTCTGAGTATGGGAACAAACTACATCACCATATCACCATCTGTGTGTGTGTGTGTGTGTGTGTGTGTGTGTGTGTGTAAACACTTAGACAAAAGACATAGGCCAAGAAACCCTCAGGTCGATAAACACCATCTCAAGATTTCTCATGGCCCAATGTCTGCACACCAATACCATGTATTTCATAGCAGGAGACATCCTTGGTACAAGGCACATTAGCATCAATCATGCAAAGGACCTACTGTCTCCGTGAAGAATATTAAGATTAACTGAGACAGTTCTTAGCAAAGCTACTAAAAAGAGAGGCAAAAATGAGTCTCCAAGTCCATCCATAATTGTGCCACCACTGACCAACTCGGGAAATCCTTCTCTTAGAAATTGAACTCAATCTGGATAAAAGAATTACATGAACAGTGGTAGGACATGATGAAATTGTTTGGGGATGAAATGTATTTAGGCAAAAAGAAATGCCTGTGAACACATGCAAAGGCAGAAGGCATGATGCCATCTTGAGGATCAGTGAGAAGGCTGGGAAGTTGGAGTGAAGAGAGCAGAATGTGTACTACAGAACTGGGGAGCTCAGGACCCTGGAATCATGCAGAACTTGAAAACTACTTGAAAACAATTGTTCATTATGAAAAGTCATGAGTAAAGTAGATCACATGAGTAAAGTTCAAGATAGGAGGTGTATACCATCATCAGATTTCCTTTCAAAATTATCTGAGTACAGTAGAAAGGACATGCTCGAGGAGGACCGCAGTGGATACTCAGACACTATGTTGTTGTTGTTGTTGGATGCCGTAGAGTTGGTGTCCAACTCATAGCGACCCCACGTACAACAGGCAAAATATTATTGTCAGTGCTTCTCTGCTATTCATAGAGTTTTCATTGGCTAGTTGTTTTTTGGTAGTGGGCTGCTGGGTTTTTCTCCCAAGCTTATAGCACCTGGTGTTCCCAGGTAGCCTCCCATCCAAGTACTAACCAGGTCTGACCTTGCTTAGCATCTGAGATCTGATGGGATCAGATGCCACAGTGCTATGGCTGCAGGCTTCAGAAACTATAGCATGTCCTTTAGTCCAGATTAGGTGGTGACGTGGAATGAATTTCCCAGATTTTGAGAAAGAACATTTAAAAAATATAAGCTATTTATAATGTACTTTGTCCTGTTCAAGATTTTTATAGGCAATAGTTTATGTAAACAAAATTTTTCAAAGCTTATATGTTTATTGAGTTAGATTGAAATCTTAGTTGGAAATAAATACACTGCACTTCAGTTTTAATCATGTACCTAGTTTGTAATCTATGCATATGCTAATAAATAGAGATAAATGAATATTTAGTTCATATTGAACCAACATTGGAAGATTCTTGCTGGAAATAGAATTCATTATGTGTTCATCTCTCCAGTTGTAAAGGGAATCATTCTAAACACATAATCCAATATTCGTATCTATAAGCAAAAGAAGTCTTACAGTATTAGTAGGTGGGCATGTAATTTGTTGCCTGAATTGAGAGATTTTTCAGAGTGAAGGTGGAAACATGATTAATGATTATACAACAATATTGAGTACACACTAGCAGTGACCCAAAGCAAATAGGGACGTATGGTCATCTTAGGTAGTGAGTGTTGCTGTACTTTCTAATAGCTGTACAATAGTGAATGAGAGTACTGAAATATTATATTTGAACTTGAAAATGTCTGCCCAAAAAATCAATGTTCCTCTATCCTAAATGCACTAGAAATGTCATTATAATAATTTCCTATTCAGTCAGAATGGTAAATGAATAGGCCAATTTTCTATTCACATGGGTCTAGAATTTAAGTAATAATCAGCACTGTGGAAATACTTAATTAGAGTACTTTAAAATGACTTAATAGTAGACTTTTCAGATTTATTATATAAATAGTACTTTGAAAACAGAAATTATTTTAAATGATTCAATCCCCTAAAAGATTATAATTTTAGAGTTAAAAGCCTGAAAATATGACATATATATAAATGAGAGAAATGTAATAAAATAATTAAATTCAATTATAAAGGAATTAGAAAAACATTATATGAGTTAATTTATTGTGATGCTTCATTACTTTGCTTGTATTCAGAAACCAAGTGAAGATTAGCTTAAAATAAAGTGAATTTCCTTACCATTCACCTCACAGTTATTCCATATAAATGAATGTTTTTTAAAAATGACATTATCTTCCCCTGTGACCAGATCTATGACAGAAATATAGGCTATTAATGTATATAAGACATAGACTCTAAAAATTAATACTGATCTGAGAAATATAACAAATCATATTTGTTGGCACTTACGTTTTACGATCTTGGATCTTGGTAAATTCACAGCTTCAAACATGGATCACAAAGGAGAAAGGAGTAACTGTTCACCAATAACCAGTGTATAGATCATGTAACATCTTGCCAGAAAGGAGGTATCATTCTGATTTGATTAGCAGAAATGTTAGATTTTTGAAGAGTTAAAAATCCCAAACAATATACTGATTGGACCACTCAGTGAATTTTATCAAAAAAGCCATATTTTTTCTTTAACTTATAAAATATCATTTTATAGGATAAAAAAGGGAAAATGAAGAACAATTTAACTTGCCTGATATCCTAGTAAACAATGAATGTTTTCCAAATGTGAAAAAGTATACTTTCCCTCTCCAAATTCATGTCAACTGAGAACCCTAGAATGTGACCTTCAGTGGAAATAGAATCTCTGCCAATAGAATTAATTAAGCTAAGGTTTTACTATATCAGAGTGGGGCTGAAATCAATGGCCCTTGTCCTTCCAAGAAGGCCATGTGAAGGCACACGTTCAGAGAAGAAAATCATGAGAGGACAGAGGTAGAGGCTGGACGGATGCATCTCTGAGTCAAGGGTTACCTGTGGTGGTTGTTAGGTGCCCCCGAGTTGGGTCTTACATATAGGGACCCTATGTACAACAGAATGAAACACTCCCTGATGCTGTGCCATGCCTGGCACTATGTCAGTGCTTCTCTGCTATTCATAGGATTTTTTATGGCTACTTGTTTCAGGATTGCTTCAGTAGTAGATTGGCATGTTTTTCTCCTGTTTTTGCAGTGCTGGGGATTGAACTCAGGGCCTCAGAGAATACAGAGCAGCACTCTATCAACTGAGCTAAACCCTAGCCTAGCAAGTGTTGCCTACAATCACAAAAAAATTAGGAGACCTAGAACAGTTGCTTTTTCCCAGCATCTACAAGAAGCAACTCTGCCAAAACAATGATTTCAGACTTCTATGCTTCTGAAAAGTGAGAAATTTCCTTGTTTTAAGCCACCAAGTTTATGGTAACTAGTTTCAATCGCTTTAGGAAACTAATACACATTGTTTATAGTCAAGAGGCATTTACTTATTCTAGTCACTATATTTACAGCACAGGATTTTAGTAAATTCCAATTGATTTGGACAAGAATTAATGAAATCCAAGCAAAGAAATAGGGATAAGACACGGTTATTTTCCTCAAGATAATTAAAGGCTTTTTTGATCTGAATAACCCATTCACAAGAAAGGGGGAAAAAACAGAAAACCAAAAGCAACAACAACAAAAAATGACACTTCTAAAGTAGGTTCCTACAAAATATTAGTTAGTTATTTTCTTGAATAAAACTATAAAATTGTTACATAGAAATATATGTGTGTGTGTGTGTGTTTGTGTGTGTGTGTGTGTGTGTGTGTGTGTATGTGTGTATTCCTTTACAAAGCCAGATTTTGAAGAGGGTGTGGGACCAGGAACATCACTGTTGATATTAGATGGATTTTGGCTGAAAACTGAGATTACCAGAAATATGTCAATTTATGTTTTATTGACTATGCAAAAGCATTTTACTGTTAGATCACAACAAATTACGAATAACATTATGAAGAATGGGAATGCCAGAGCACTTAATTGTATTAATGAGGAATCTGTGCATGGATCAGGAAACAGGAGTTTGAACAGAACAAGGAAACAGTGCTTCGCTTAAGGTTAGGAAAGGTGTATATCAGGGCTTTCACAGTATCTCTTCAATCTCTACCCTGAGCAAATAATCCATGAAGCTGGACTTTATGAAAAAGAATGTGGCATAAGGATAGGAGGAAGATTCATTAACAACCTGCAATATGTAGATGACATTTCCTTTGTTTCTCCATAAAGTCATTTTCTGTTCCAGTATCCCATGCAGGATGCATTTGTTTACTTATGCTTCTTTAGGCAGCTAAAGACAGCAATAATTTCTTAGACTTCCTTGATTTTGATGACTTTGTTTGTTTTAACGATTGGTCAACTATTTTGTAACATGTTCTATTAGAATTGCTGTCTGATATTTTTCTCACTATTAGAATGTGTTTATAGATTTTTGGGAAAAACCACAGGGTACAGTGTGATTTTTTCACATCATATGAAGGTTACATTTCATCAAAGTGACTTACATTGCTGATATTGACTTTAATCACCTGGGTTTTTACCAGGTTTCTATATTGTCAAATTTCTTTACCTTAAGCACTTTCTTTCCTGCACCCTTTTCCAAAGTGGTTTGTTAGCATATATTTGCCTAATTGCCTTAATTGCAATTATTTCAAGCATCCGTGATAAAGGCAGATTCTGTTTTCAAATGGTTCTTTACTACTGTATGAGAAAACAATTAACCTTTAAATAACATTGTATCTTTCAGTCTTGCTAGTTATGGAATTAGCCGATTCTTTGACATTTTCTACATAAATATCCATGTCATCTGTGAACAAAGCTTCATTTCCTCTCATCTATACCACGTTTCTTTTTTTTTTCTTATTATATTATTGAAAATTTCTAATATAGTGTTTAATACCAGTATTGAGGTGAGAGTACCTCGTTCTCTCAGAGTGAAGGTCTATAGTTTCTCACCACTAAGTTTGATGTCATCTATAGCTTTGTGTACATGTATTTTTTTTTTAACTTAAGGAAGAGCTGCTCTATTTTTACTTTACTGAAAGTTTGTTGTCTAAACACAAATAATTTTGAGATTTTGTCAAACATTTATTCTGTATAAATTGATGTGATCATATAACTTTCTTCTTTTGGCAGTTGATGTGACAGAATTAATTAATTCATTTTCAATAGTTGAACCACTCTTGCATGTGTGGAATGAATTCTGCTTGACTGTTGTATGCAACCCCCATGTATCTGCCAGATTGTCGTGCTGTGTGGGCTTGCATGTTGCTGTGATCCTGAAACTTATGCCACTGGTATTTCAAATTCCAGGAGGGCCACCCATGGTGGACCGGTTTCAGTGGAATTTCCAGACTAAGACTAGGGAGAAGGACATGGCTCTCAAAACAATTAGCCATTGAAAATTCTATGAATAGCAGAGAAGCACTGTCAAATATAGTGCTTGAAAATGAGCCTCACATCAGACTGGAAGTCATTCAGAAGATGACTGGAACAGATTTGCTTCCTTGATGTAGAGTTGACTTTAATGACAGGAATGTAATGCAGCCCATGGGAACTCCATTTGCTGATGTGCCATGACTCAAAATGAGAAGAAACAGTGACTGCAACAATGGACTCAAACATAAGATCATGTGAATAGTGGTGTCAGGTAGCGTTTTGTTCTGTTGTACATAGGGTCACTATGAGTCAGATTGGACTCAATGGCACCTAACAGCAACAAGGTGTATTCTTAATGAATTATTTGATGTGATTTGCTCATATCTTTTTTTATTAGAAATTTTTTCTTTAAACTTTTTTTATTAGAAATTTTTAATGTACATCATAATGTGATTCATTTTGACATGCTTTTCATTGTGACAATTTTCATATATGCAATTTGATAAACATTATTCATATAGGTTACCCCTTACCCTCCCCTATGCTTCCTCCCCTATCCCCCTTCCCATCTAAGTTTCCCATCCAAGTCTTCTCTATCTTTTACTTAGTAGTATTTTTCTATATGTCCTTGGGTTCCAGTTCTGTTCAAGATAGAAACTTTTCCTGTAGTGGTCTTTGTTTCTATCTTGTTTGAACAATTACGTGCGATTTCTAGTCCATTTATATTGATCTCACTCTTATCTTCCCTCCCCCGCTTTTATTATGATGTGACCTTTGAGTAGGATTTTTCCTTCTTGTATTTTTGAAACAGCTCCCTCATATGAGTGAGAACATGTGTTGTTTCTCTTTCTGAGCTCCTGTTCGTTCACTTAAAATAATTTTCTCTAATTCCATCCATTTTGCTGCGAATGACCCTATTTCATTTTTCTTGATTGCTGAATAGTATTCCATTGTGTATATATACCATAGTTTTTTTATCCATTCTTCTGTTGAAGGGCACTTTGGTTGATTCTATATCTTTGCTATTGTGAAAAGCGCTGCATTGAACATGGAGATGCAGGTGTCTCTGTGGTATGATGATCCATCTCCCTTTGGGTAAATTCCCAATAGTGTTATAGCTGGGTCATATGGTAGATCTATTTTTAGTTTTTTAAGATACCTCCATGTTGGGTCCCTGTTCGGGCACCAACTATGTTGGGCCCCACGTTCGGGCGCCAAATCTATGTGGGGTGCGCGCCTCCCGGTCCGGCCTGAAGGTTCGGACGGGCTGTGCCGCAGCGCACACAGATACTAAACACAGTTCACTCGGGACCCTCAGGTGAGGGGCGCAGACTCCCGCGGCCCTCGGGACCCCGGAGGAGATGGGAGAAAGGAAAAGCCTCAGGCGCTTTTGCCTTCCAGGGACAAACACCTGTGTTGGTTGTCTTGGTGGTCAGGAGGAGACAGCTGTTGCTTCGTCGTTGGTCAGATGGAGAGCAGGTTCTTTTCCTTGTTGAGGATTGTGATGGGAGAGCGTTTTTTTCCTCATCAAAGGTTCGGGGGAGAGCAGCGGGAGAGGTGCGTCCTCATCTATGGTCCGGGCAGGAACAGGCAAGAAGGCGCAGAAAGGGATGCCAGAAAGGCCGTGCCAAGAAAAGGGTTGAGCTGCCGCAGCGCAGCACCCATGGAATGGCCTGAGCCAATCAGCTTTCAGCCCAATTGTCCAATCAGGAAGGGTTTTGTACAAACATGCAACCAAGTTTCTTTCATTTTCCCTAGATTTCTAATTTACAAACCAGATATTCAAACGCCATTTTCCCAGTTTGGGAGTTTTTGCCAATTTCCTCCCAATTCTTCCCTACACCTCCATATTGATTTCCACAGTGGTTGCACCAATTTACAGCTCCACCAACAATGTAAAAGTGTTCCCTTTTCCCGCAACCTCACCAGCATTTGTTGTTGTTTGTCTTATTGATCTTGGCCATTCTTACTGGTGTAAGGTGAAATCTCAGCGTTGTTTTGATTTGCATTTCCCTAATGGCTAGGGATGTTGAGCACTTTTTCATGTGTTTCATGGCTTTATGGACCTCTTCATTTGAGAACTGTCTACTCAGTTCCTTTGCTCACATCTTTTAAAGAAACTTTCACATATGTTCATGAAACATTTTAACCTCTAGTTTTCTTTTATAAAGATGGGAGTGATGTCTTCCTAGGCATTTCCTTGTTTACAACTGTAAAGTCTTGCTTGTCTTTTATGCTTTTAGAATTTCTTGAAGAAAAACAAAACGAAATAAAGTGACAATTTATATAGAATACCCAGAGAAACCTCCTAAACATAGACTTTGTAACCTCTTTAAATGCAGAGATTACAAAACCTAATTTCCTTCATCCTCTGTTCAGAAGAGCTACATTTGACTCTAATCCAATAATGCACTTTCACATACATTTTGGAAATTCACTTCAAACACACACACAAATAAAAAAGCATAAAGATGAAATAGTCTTGGATATGAAATCAATTTTATGCAAATGTCTAACAGATGTATGAAGCATTACCGAGAGACATTCAATGTACACAGGATTGCATTACCGCCTGGGGGTATTCAGCTTTCTTTTTCAAGTAGTAAATTTAAATACCTAGCTGATGACAGACCTGCTCATTATCTGGCATTCTCAATTTAAATGGCAGCTTCCATAGTTCATCTGTGCTCTACTCCCTTTTCACCATAATTACTTATGTGAGGTAAGTCATTTTTATGGTTACTCACATTGGTCTTTTGATATTGATGACTAATACTCAACCAGACTTTGCTCTATAGCTGAAATGTAGAAATTCTTCTTTTTTTCTCTTATGAAGAACCACTTCAAATTACTGATGTGAGAGTAACCAAAAAGGCTTTTTCCTAAAACTCTGCCATTAGATCATTTGTATCATTTAGGGATCATACTTAATCTCATACTCAATGAACTATACTACATATATAAGTAAGTGCTTTAATGAATAGGGCAAAAATTAAAACAACCAAGCAATTTCATACTGAAATATTGATTTAATGACTGTTTTGAGACTCAGAAAACTGACAAACTTATGTCTGGATTAGATTGGCCTATATGTTCCTAAAATTGACTATAATGTTTCCTTTATTGTTTGGGTTGAATGTGTGTTGGTGTGTGTATTGGGGTATGTTTGCATATAACCATCATATTGCAAAGCAAGATAATAGGCTCCATCATTAAATGTATTTCCTTGCACATTATTCTTTCTTCCAAATATGCAAATAAAACTGAGAATACATTATTAATGAATCAATAATAATTTGGGCATACATGAAACTGACTTTTAGTGCTTATTGAAAAAATAAATGATGCCTTTTTTTTTTTTTTTTTTTTTTTTGCAGTACTGGGGGTTGAACCCAGGGCCTCGCGCCTGCATGCTCTGCAAGTGCTGGACCACTGAGCTGCACCTCAGCCCATTTTTTTTTTTTTTACTTTTTGAGACAGGGTCTCGCTAAATTACGCAGACTGCCTCTGGTCTCGAACTTGCGATCGTCCCACCTCCGCCTCCCGAGCCGCTGGGATTACAGGTGTGCGCCACCACGCCCTGCCGGATGATGCCTTTTGATTTGGAATAAATAAATTATTTCCTAGATAAGATGTCTAAACTATCCCAAACAAAACTTGTTGTTGCTGTTAGGTGTTGTGGAGTTAGTGTCCAACTTATAGTGACCCTATATGTACCAGGCGAAAGACTATTGTGCTTCTCTGCTATTTATAGGGTTTTGGATAATTGGTTTTTTTTTTGGGGGGGGTGTCGGTTGCTCAGCCCTCCTCTAAAGCCTATAGCACCTGGTGTTTCCGGATGTTCTCCCAGCCAAGTACTAACCAGGTCCCACCCTACTTAGATTCCAAGACCTGACTGGATAGGGCACCATGGTGGTAGGCCTACAGGCAAACAAAACTTACAGATTCTTTTATCCTTAACTTGGTACCTCAGAAATTTTTATTTTTAAGAAAACATCTTACAGTGAAAAATGTTTACTTACAATTTCAGATATTTTACCTTCATATCTCCGAGGTTTGCAAAGTCACTCTTTGAATAAAGATAACTGAAAACAATATGTTCTTTCTCAAAGATAATTCTGTCTTGATATTTGAGTCTCAATTTCTTACATTATTTCCAAATTGCCCTTTAATAACAATTTAAACACATGAACTCTTCGCTGAGACCTGGAATCATGAGTTCATATAAGTAGTCACTAGAGAAGAATATACACCACAGAACGCTGAAACTTGTATTAGCTTTATCTGAAAATAGTTGGAGTTGAGTGATAGGTTGTCTTGACTGATTTTGAAATATAATTAATTAATAAGCTTTTTATTTGCTTGTTTTAGTTATTATTGTTATGTATCAGAATACTCCAAATTAGGTGGATTAAAAGAGAAACTTTTATTTCTTAATCTACTCTAAGGTCAAAATTTCACAAAATGTTTAATGGAGATGGTGTGTCTCTACTCCATAGTAGCTGGGTCCTCCTCGGTTGAAAACACTTAAAACTTGAGTGACTTTGGCTACTTGGAGCTGGAATTAACTGAAAGGGGTTTCCCTCATATGCCTGATAGTTATTGTTTGCATTAGAATAGATCTCAGTATGAATACCTACAGATGATCTTTTTATGTGATCTGGGCTTCCTTTCAGCATGTAGATACAGGGCAATTTGATTTTCTATGTTACAGTTCAGGGTTCCAGTACCAAATGTTCTAGTGAACAAGACAGAAGTTATATTGCCTTTATGACCCAGGGTGGAATGTCACTGAGTGCCCCTTCTGCCTCTCATTCTCTTGGTCACAAGCCATAAATACACACAATTAAACGGGAATGGAATTAACTATACATATTAGGGGCTGGGTTAGCTCAGTTTGTAGAGCACCGCTGTGCCATCTCTGAGGAACCCGGTTCAATTCCCAGCACCACAAAAATGGGAGAAGGATGTGGCAATCCACTCCCAAGGCAATCCTGAAATAATCAGCCATTGAAAACCCTATGAGGGTTGCTATGAATTAGACACGACTTAATAGCACCTAACAACAACAACAACAACACATATTAGGGCTGTGTTAAGTCATCTTGTTGATTGAGAAGTACCATGGTGATCTTTAGAAAATACTCTGTAAAACTCATTGCTTAAAGAAAAACTAAATTATGCCATATATATGTACTTATATATCCATTCCTATAATCCCTTGTAGAGATTACATAGAATCCCTTGTTGGCTTTGTTACAGAGGGGGGATTATGTATGAAAATCCTTTGTAGTTTAGCTATTTCATATCTTTCACATATTTGTCTCTGTAATCCTACTGCTTTTGGTTTTCCTAAAATACTGTACTGCTTGTTTCCCACAGGATATTTAGTTACAGTATTTCTATATGACAGTAATTGGTCTACTAATACACTGGTGCCTCAAATATAAGAAGATTTGTATTAAGTTTTTAGGAATGACAAATAAGATGTTTAAAGTGGCAACAAATATTGCTTATCAGAAATGGACACAGCAGTTTATTTCTGATAATGTATTTCATAATGTCAATATATGCTTTATAAAATGTATTTAAAAGTTATACCAATATATTTAAAATATATTTAAAAATTGTGCCAATAATTAAAAAAAACCTCCATAATCAAGAGCATACAATATATATTGTTGACAGATATAAATACTAGATATGTACTGCCACTATGGAACTTTCTGAATAAATAATTATTTTCAGTGTTCTATTCAACAATTTCAATCCA
>VMDO01009198.1:0-78937 GCA_007922755.1 Pedetes capensis | reverse complement strand
CACCGCAAAAATGGGAGAAAGATGTGGCAGTCCAGTCCCCAAAACAATCAGCCTTTGAAAATTCTAAGAAGGTCTCTATGAGTTGGGCATGACTCAATAGCACCTAACAACAACAATCTCTCTGAAAACAGATTATTGATGTATTATGGCTGGGCTGAGTTAATATAATATTGATCTCCAACCTTTTAAAATTTGAAAATCAAGATTTTTTAAGCACTTCACAATGCTCATTGTAAGAATTTGATGTGTTGTGTTGTTAGGTGCCCTTGAGTTGGCCCTGACTTATAGCACCCCAATGTACAATAGAACAAAACACTCCAGGACATTTGCCATTCCTGGCACTATGTCAGAGCTTCTCTGCTATTCAAGGATTTTCAATGGCTAATTGTTTCAGGATTATTTCAAGAATGGGCCACCTGGTCCTTCCCCCATTTTTGTGGTCCTGGTGATTGAGCCCAGGGCCTCAGAGGGTGCCTGCTGAGCAAGTATTCTGCCAACTGGCCTAAACCCAGCTCCATTTAAATCCCAGCCCAATGAATTTGGTGTATGAAATACAAATGTTGACTCCTTGGTCTAAGCTAATAAGAGACATTTTTAATCTAAAAGTAAATACTAGCTCATTTCCATTTTATTTGTTATGGTAAACAAATGTAAAACTCACTTATAGCTATAGGTTAATCAGTAAATATTTGCTAATACATCTTCAGGGACAATAATCAGTGATGGACTACAATTTCTTGGAATAGTAAACACATTCTTCATAGAAATTCACTTGATGTTCAGAACTCGGTAGCATGTAAATTCATTATGTATCAATTCTTATCATAACATGGATGTATGAGGACCTAAGGCAGCTGTGAATACTTAGAGCATAGGTTTCATGGCCTATTCTGCCTAGTAATAGGTTGTTAGTTACAATAGACTTGATATTTGCTCTCATAGTCATAATTACTGTGCCTAAATCTTTCTCTGACATAGAGCCTTTGATCAGGCTATAATTTCTGTAAAATTTAATTACTTTTTTTAAATGTGCAATTATAAGACTGATCAAAACTATCAGGTACTGAAATTCTTGGACTTAGATTCATTGATTTTTTTCATCAAACTACCATGGTTCCATGAGTAAGGAGAACTGCAATTTCAGTGTTTATTTGCAAAACACAGAGGAAAAATAGAAGTGGGAGAAATCCATGGTGACTGCCTACTTTGTTCCAGGCACTGTGCCATTTCCTTTGCATCTTCATGGAAACTTTGCAGCACTTTTTTGAATTGATTAATATTAGCATAATGTAATTCACAGCACCACTCTTTTGAAATCAAAGTCCTGTATGGTCATGTAGATCACTACCACAAAGAAATAAAATTTGCTTACCCAATGTCAATAGAGTAAGAACACAATTAGCTGTTTCTCTCTGCCTATAGTAGAAATAATAAAATTGTTTTAATAGCCTGAAGTAGTAGAAGTTTCAATTTTTAGTTTTCTCATAGTTTCCAACATTTTTACTTGCAATTCTCTTAACCTTTCTAACATTCTGTAAGTCAATATTGACCTCATTTTTATCTTATAAGTAAAGTTTATTACTATCCAAGTGAATTTTTAAAACACTATTATGGACTAACTACTAGCATGAGGGCTTATAACTAGGACTTTGCAATCTAAATAAGATTATTTTTATTATAAAATTTTAGGAAAATATTAGAATGTCTTTTCCAAGATATCCCACAACATAATTTGGTGAATTCTTTTAGCTGAGTTTAAAATGCAAGTCTGAAAATATAAAAAGATGGTCTCTTATATACAAAATTAGCTCACACTTTTAACACCTTTATTTTGGCTCTACATGCTCCTTAACATTATCAGCTTGGCCAGATCTACAGCATGAAGCACTGTGCCTATCACCTGAAAATTCTCTTGGGAGTTATTCAGTAACCTTTCCATCATGTGACAAAATGCCTGAGATTACTTATGAAGAGGAAAGACTTATATTGAGTCTTGATGTTAGAGGTCTTAGTCCATCACCACTTGGCCTTGTTGCTTTGAGCCTGTGGTGGGATAGTACCTAATGGAGGAAAGAACATGATAGAAGAAACCTGTTCACCACATGGCAGCCAGGAAACAAAGAAAAAATGAAAGGACTGGAATTTCATTTTCCCCTTCAAGGGCATGGCCCCAATGACCTAACTTCCTCCCACTGGGTTCCACCTCCAAAAGGATCAACCACCTCACCCTAGTGCCACAGACTAGTGGCCACACCTTTAGCATGTGGTCCTTTGGGAAACATTAACAATCCACACCATAACAAGATATGCATATTATATCATCATCTTATGCATGTTATATCATCTACATCAACATATCATTATGTTCCCTGTCAGTTTATTCCTTAAAAACATCAAGATATTATGCATTTACGTGAAAAATCACATTATCAAATTTTCTAAATTTATTTATATAAAGCAAACATTCCAAAAATAATTTGAATATTATATTTAGATATTTCCATCATAAAACCATATATATTTCTAACTTGCTAATAATTATCTACAAGTTTTCTTCACTATATATCTAATAGAATAGTAACACTTTGCTAGAATCAGAAAATTAAAATACTTAGGGAAAAAGAATTGGGTAAACTATATTGAACCAAAACATAGAGCAAGAGCATAATACAGAAGGTATTTTGTCAAAGGGAAGAACTTGTTAGGTAAGGACAATTAAATTAGATTTTTTCTGAGCTCTAAATAAAGAGAATGGAAAGGAAAAGAATTAACATCAAGGATACATTATTGTTGTTGTTAGGTGCTATATTCTATCTGACTCATAGTGAACCTCATAGGCTTTTCAATGGCTGTTTCAGGATTGTTTTCGAGAGTGGACTGCCACATCCTTCTCCCATTTTTGTGGTGCTGGGGATCAAACCCAAGTCCTCAGAAAGTACAGAGCAACACCCTACCAACTGAGATAAATCCTAGCCCTCAAGGACATATATACATTATTAATTATTATTAATTGGCTACCAAAATGCTAACTAAATAACTATGCAGTACTTACTTTTAGAAGATGTGTTATATAACCAAAGTAGAAATTATCAGTGATGGTAAAATGCTTTATAATTATCAGGGTAAATACTAGGTTCACCAAAGAAGTTTTAGAGTATAATTTTAGTATGAGGTCAGAGTCAAATTATTCTAGCAGTTGATACTACTAGAAATTTCAGTCCCAGAAACATGTCATATCAGTGTTTCATTCTCACCAGTGATAGATTTTTCAAGGCTTTACACAATCCAGTATTTTTCTCCTAGTTTCAGTAACAGATTAATGCTTCACATCAATATAGCAAGAAGATTAAGACAGGAAACACAGAAAGATAAAGGGAATTTGTTGTTATCCCTCTAAATATATAATCTTCCCATCCATGATTCTAAAATTAAATGTATAAAATACAACAACAACCAACCTATGCACTAGCTGCTTTTCTGAACATTTTCTCATTGAAACCTAATCTCATGTTTTAAGTATTTAATAATAAATTACTGATTGGTTCCACAAATATTGAATTATGTAAATGTAAGACATTAAGTAAGTGCCATGATACGAAGAAGAGATCTAAAACAGCAAAAATCACTGAGAGAAATTAGAATAGATGAAAGGCTAGGGGGTAAATATCAAATTCTGAAAATCATATAAATACACAAAATTGCAATTCTATTAAGAGTTAGAAAGAGAATATAAAGGTCTATGAATGTTCCCCATAACAAGGGTAATTGAACTAGTAATGTAGTTAAATCAAGTGTCCTATAATAACTTAATAGAGATTTGAAAAATAAAAAGACTTAAGTGTTATCTGGTTTATTAGTGTCCCAGGGATGCTATAACAGTGATTTAAGGAACAGAAATTTGTTCTATCACACTCCTAAAGGACAGAGGACTAAAATCAATGTGTTGGTAGGGCAATGCTTAATCTGAAGCCTCCAAGGAAGAATCCTCCTTTGCCTTTTCCAGGTACCAGTGTTCCCTGGCTTGTGGCAGTAGATTCTAATCTCTGTCTTCATAGTCATGTGGCATTCTTCTCATGTGTCTCTACATTATAGGGGAGAAAATGTAATATCTTTCCCTCACACTTCACAGGGGTCAGGGCTAACACCTCTATAACAAAAGATGGGCTAATTAGAGAAAAGTGTAACAGATTCACTTAAGCAAAGTTTTATATGACACACGAATCTTCAAAAATGACCAAAGACCCAGGGAAAACTACACTTTTATGCTTAGGTCAAATGAAGAATGGAAAATCATTTAGAAATCAAACTGGACAAAAGGATACAATTTAATGGTAATTAAAATTGGGGGAGTTTGGCAAAATCTGTCTGTTCTGATTCTTTGTAGTGTCTCTGTGTAGTATTTTTTTCATCTGTATAGGGACATGAAAAATCTGTCACATGAAGGTCTTATGACCCACTTTTAGGGACTGAAGGTTAAGAAATTTCTATATGGCCACATCTCACCCAGAAAGGTAAGAGAAGGTAGAATTATCTTTCTCCTTTTGCAGTTTTCTCTACTTTCAAGTTACCATATCTGAGGGCAGTATGTTCTGAGCCCTAACAACATTATCTTCCTTCTTTGCATGTTTCCAAATTTCCCCTTATAAGAACATCAGTCATATTGCTTTAGGATGCATTAGGAGGGGCCTGATGACACAGCTAATGATGCACTTTACTTTGATTATATCTGCAAAGGTGTTATTTCCAAATAAGTCTTCATTCACAATTACTGAAGTTTATGATGTCATCATAACTTTTGTGGGGGGCACATTTCAACCTATTAAAAATAGTGTGTATAGTACTTCTGGTAAGTCTTTACAGCTGGAGAGAACTGTTAGAAGGGACTATATTTTTGACGTGGCCAGATCAAAGAGAATAATGCCATCAAATGAACTTTTAAATGAAGACTGGGGTTAAAGGTCAAAATAGGACAAACTGAAAGTATTTCTAATAGGCCAGACATGGTGGTGCACACCTATAATCCCAGCAACATGGGAGGCAAAAGCAGGAGAATCCCAAATTTGAGGCCAGAGGCAGCCAGCATAACTTAGAGAGACCTTGTTTCAAGAAAAAAAAGACCTCAGGGTGTAGCCCAGTGGTAGAGCACTTTTTAAACATGCGTGAAGCCCTGACTTCAACTCCTTAGTACAGCAAAAAATAAAAACGAATGAATAAAAAGTAAAAAGTTGTCTAGTAACAAACACCTTAATTTTCACAGTGCAGTTTCTCAGTGTTTAGAATGAATTTTATATAAATATGTTTGAAGCACATAGGAGTATTTTATATGTTAAAAGGGTGAACTTGGTAGCTGTATTAGGAAATTACTGCCGTCATGCAGGTGAGCCACAAATGAATGGAATCAAAATTAGAAAGTAAAGTCACAGATTTGGGTATTGTGATGACTAATCTTGGTTGTCAATTTACTTGGATTGATAAATGACTAGAAGATTAGTAAAGCACAGTTCTGAGTGTGTCTGTGAGCGTGAGCATGTTTCTGTTCTTAGGTCTATTAAATTGCACTAAAATATTATTTACTATGCCTTAAGGAGGCAGTCATACAAACAGAATAAGGAAACACTGTTTGGTTTAAAGTCAGTAAAGGTGTATGTCAGGTGTATGTATCCTTTCATCATACCTCTTCAATCCCTATGGGGAGCAAATAATCCAAGAAACTGGACTCTGTGAAGAAGAACAGAGCATCATGATTGGAGGAAGACTCATTTACAACCTGTGTTATGCAAATGACAAGTCTTTACTCTCTGAAAGTGAAGAGGATTTGAAACATTTACTGATGAAGATCAGAGAACCCCACCATCAGTATGGATTGTACCTCAACATGAAGGAAACAAAAATCCTTACAAATGGGTCAGTACACAATTTCATGATAAATGGAAAAAAGGTTAAGATTGTGCAGGGTTTCATTTTACTTGGTTCAACAATCAATACCCATGGAAGCAGCAGCCAAGAAATCAAAAGACGCATTACATTGGGAAAAGCTGTTACAAAAGACCTCTTTAAAGTATTGAAAAGCAAAGATGTCACATTGAAGATGAAAGAAGGCCTGATTCATGCCATGGTATTTTCAGTCACATCATATAGTTGTGAAAACTGCACATTGAATAGGAGAGACAGGAAAAGAATTAATGCTTTTGAATTATGGTACTGTGGACCAACGCAAAATATATCATGGAACCACCAAAGAACCAACAGATCTTTACTTGAAGAAGTGCAATGAGAGTGCTCTTTGGAAGAAAGAATGGCTAGACTGTGTCACATGTTGTCAGGAGGGACCAATCCCTGGAGAAGGACATTATCTTTGGGAGAGCGGCAGGTCAACCCAAAAAAGGAAAACCCTCAACTAGATGGATTGATACAGTGGCTGTCACATTGGGGATAAACATAAAGAAAGATCATGTGCATGGCACAGTGTTGGGGAGTATTTTGTTCTATTGTACATATGGTTACCATGAGATTGACCTGACTTGACAGCACCTTACAACAACAACATTACTTATATTCCTCCATCTCCCTCTTACCCTTGAGATGGATATTTAGGCATCTGAAACTTGGTAAGTTTAGTTTCTTCTGTTATATCACTCTCCTGTATAGTCTCTGTGCACAATAATAAATTTGTATGCCTTTTTCTCTCATTAGTCTATTTTTGGTTAATTATAGTGGACCTTAAGAGCATAGAGGAAAATTTTCCTCTGCCCTTATGATGAGGCATTCTGAACATAGACTTTAAAAGCTCATTTGTTTCTACTATCTCTCTTTGTCTCTGGTATGTTCTTCATGGGGAATGATCTTTCAGCCTAGGCTCATCATATAAGGCAGAGGGAGTATGAAAATATCACAGTCAAAATCATTATTTTGTATAAATAATGTGTGCTTAATTAAAAATATTTGAATAAGACACATGGATAAGAAAATCTCTGTAGTCTCTAAAATGCAGTTTGAGAAATAAATTGTTATTGTAATCATTTTTAGTTTATAGGCTGTTAATTCCTACTAAGCTAAAGCTAAAGCGATATTCTCTTTCAAGTATTTCAAGTGTTTTCAAGTATTTCAAAATAATGATAATCGTATTATTTTGTTAAAGGTCAAAATCATATTTAAAACACTAAATGTTCTAACACCACAGCATCATTATACCATCCCTTCTTAAAGTAGACATTCTTTCATCAATTGTATTTTTTCAGTATTAGGAAAAGGCAAAAACATTATTTCAAGGACCACTGGGAAACTCTGGTCATACTATTGAAAATTTCTAACACAAACTTCAGTCAATTTTTCAAACTTCCTCTTGTTTAAAATAGCCTAGTTTTATTCATGCACTCAGGTCTTATGAAGAATTTGCACAGAAGACTCATTTGGTTCTTACTATATAGTAAAAGGGACTGAGATTTAGCTCAGTTGGTAGATTGCCGCTCTGCAGTCTCTGAGGTTCTGAGTTCCCAGCACCACAAAAATGGGAGAAGGACCTGGCAACCCACTCCCAAGGCAATACCAAAACAATTAACCATTGAAAAACTCTATGAGGGTCTCTGTGAGTCAGACATGGACTTGATGGCACCTAACAACAATAGAGTAAAAGAAAAATCCAGATGTTTAGGTAAAGTCGTCCATATTGTCTTCTGTAGGGCACACATGAATATTGTAAATGGGGTGTTGAATGTATCCCAAAGGTCGACGTGCTAAAATCCCAGATTGCAGGATGGCAGTATTGGGAAGTGTTGAAAACTTTGAAACACAGGATCTTATGAGTAATTCTTAGGGCATTTAAGGTGTGCCCTTGGGGCACAGCTCTCTTTTTTGCTTACTGCCTTATGAGGTAATTGGTTTGCTCTGCCATATTCTCCTTACAAATGTTATCTGGGATCCCCACCAGAGGACCAAAATGATAGGTCCCTCTAATCTTGGACTGGAACCTCCAAAACCATGAGTGAAACAAATGTTTTCTCTTCATAACTTAATTGTCCTAGTATTTTATTATAGTGTCAGAAAGGTGACTAACATAGAGAATATCTATATTTTTCATTCAAGTCCACATTTTGCGTGATTCTTTTTCTTTTCTTTTTCTCTTCTTTCAGAAATAATTCTGTTTTTTTCCTCAATAGTGGTAAGCATGACAGAATGTTTTCAAAGAGTTAGAATAAGATGTCACCTTGCAAGAATTTAATAAAGGTGGAAAGAATCAACTATAGGATGGTTGATTAAATAATTGCATGTATGTATCAATTTATAAAAGTGACCAGGAATTTAGTGTACTTTATATTAAAATGGAAAATATATATGTATCTAACTCTTTTTGTTAGTATATGATATACTTAGTGCTTATTTAGTATCTCTCTTTTTCATTTAGGATTTGCCTCAATTCTTTCTTAGCTCTGCTTGTTTTTTCAATCCCCTCTTCAAATTAATGAGAAAATGGTCCATCTCAACTCTTCATTCAGACTTCTTTAGTTCTGAACTGTTTTTTTACTTAACACTTCTGACAACAAATGTGTGGGGATTTTTTTCCATGACCATCAATGTTCCACCTGTCCAGACACAAACTAAGTGTCCCACAATTCAATTCAAGTCAAGTCAATTCTGATACTAACTCTATAAAGTTAGCTCAGACTCCCCCATGTTATAGACTCAGTCAGCAAGACTGCTCTCACTTCAGATACCTGTCAAAAGTCCTAAGCTTCCCATACTTCTGACTTACTGGCTATAGTTTGAATGTTCTCAGGATGCCTTTCTTAAGTTAGATAATTTGTTGTCATTGGTCACTTAATAACAGCTAAAAAAATAATTTATTGTTATTGGTTTACTATAAAAAGTATAAACTTTTATCAGTTCTTTATACTAGTTACAAATATAGAAGCTTCTGTCTTTGTAAAATTGAGGTATTCCACTGAAACAGTTAAAGACCAAACAAAACGGGGATAAAATGATGAGATGTTAAGAAGAGGCTCTGCAGGGATCATATCTGTTTTATTTCACAGCAAAGCCAAACAAGGACCTAAATGGGTATTCAGGATGTGTGTGTATGTGTGTGTGTGTGCGCGCACACACACAGAGCCCTGGAATTAAAAACAGCTGAAAACACCCCTTACTAGGAGAGAAGATTCAACCTCCTTAAAAACAAATAGCAAAAACAATTTTAAAAATTGCCTTACCCTAGTAGTCAAAGCTGACCACTGAGCTGTGACCACTGAGCTGCTTACAACTAAGCTCAGAAAATAACCAGGTAGGACAGGATACTCCACAGCTTGACCCCCCCATTTTTTTTTTTTTTTTTTTTTTTTTTTGCATGGAGGAGCTAAATAAGAGCCTTTTGGTGGGAACTTCTCTGTTCTTGTGTTAAGGGGCCACCACCTGATTTACTCTTGGTTAAAGCTCTCTCTCTCATCTATTTCAAGCAGATATCCCAGTAAGAAAAGCCGCCTCTGTACCTCTCTGGGTCCAGATTAGTTTCTATCATTTCTGGACACAAGAAATTGGCTCTAGGGACATCACCGCATGGACAAATGTTTGTTACCAGAGTTCAGGGCAAAAGCTCTGGTTTTAGGGGTTCTAATAAGCAAGGCTTAGCCATCTATCTAATGAAAGAGAAGAGCAACAGTGAAGGGAAGAGAAAAGAGCTGCAATCAATATGACTGCATTTAGAAGAATATACAAAGGGGGTTAGTGACCTTAAGTCTGTCTTCAAGAGGATGACAGGCACTTTGAGATATCATAGGAGAGGAAAAATAGGAGACAACTAGGTGTGCACAGCTGACAGCTGTAATCTTGGTCAGCCTCGTGGTCTCATTGATCATTATCACAGTTCTAGTTGTGAGGGGATTCTACTGTTGTTATTAGGTGTTGTGGAGTCAAGTCCAACTCATAGAGACCCTATGTACAACAGAATGAAACACTCCTGGGCACTGTGCCATCCCCGGCACTATGTCAGTGTTTCTCTGCTATTCATAGGGTTTTCATTGGCTGATTGTTTCAAGATTGTTTCAGGAATGGGCTACCAGATCCTTCTCCCATTTTTGTGGTGCTGGGGATGGAACCCAGGGCTTTAGAGTATTCTAGAGAAGTTGATTTTGCTGCTGTCACTTGAAGGGAGCAATCTAGTTCCCATACTTAATTACTCCTACTCCAGGATACAGCCTCAATCAAATGAGGGTAATTGCCCTCATTTGAAGTATGATCTCATGAGGAGGTGATCTGTTTTGTGAGATTTGATGTTCTTTACGGTATAGCTTTGATCTCTTGTCATAAAGATATTTATCAGTCAGTCCCATTGAAAGATAGCTGCAGAAAAGACATACTCCATTGGAAAAAATTTAAGAATGCAAAATAGAGACAGAAAGGAACAAATAGAATTAATTAATCTGATGACTAGTGCCATCCAACAAATGTGCTTCTGAACATAGAAATCTTTTGAACCCTACTATTTATTAATTTTTACTGTAGTTCCATTATGCAAGCATGGTTTTTTAAATCATTGGTCAATGGCAGTTCAACTCCATCTTCAGCCCCTCTGCCCTTGTGTAGGTCCAGGGGCAGGATTGAAACCTCCAACCCTCTAATTGGTCTTTCTGATTTTTATAATTTGCATCTTGAATATCCACTAAAGGACTAAGCATTGAAGGGTTAGTCCCCAGTGTGGTTCAACTGCAAGGTAGTAGAATCTTTAGGAGAAGGCCTAGTGAAAGAAAGGCCATTTGAAGTGTATATTGATCCCCTAACCCCTTTCTGTTTCTATTTGTTTCCCAATTGCCATGAGATTAGCAATTGTCTCTGCCACACCCTCCCAACCACAATACACTGCAGGACTCAGAGGCAGTGGAGACAGACCACAGAAATGCCACAGCCATTTCTAACCATATTGTCTGACAAGGTCCGGATATGGGGAGGAGAGGTTCAAGGAACTCATCTTCCAAGAAATGGATGGGGATGGAGAAAAGGAAAATGTGCTTTTTGCTTTCTAGGAATAGGATTACTGCTTCTGATTATTATGATTACTTTATGTTTGGGACTAATACTCATAACTAATATTATATTAAACTCTAATGAAACAAATGCTAAAAGAATGACATGACTGGGGGAATTTGTAAGTGAATTAGAATGTTATTCTAGTTGAAGCTGATCAGCAATTTCCACTCTGGAACTCAAATGTTAAGTAATTTATGCTTCAGCTGCAGAAGGCTGAGTTGTTAACCCCTACTTGGACTAAAGTGGCCCCACCTATGATAGCTAAGGTTTACAAGAAAGTATAGAACAATCAAAAGAATACACAGGCCTATTCCCATGGCACAAAACACTCCTTGACAATTTAACATGGAGGTGCTTATCTGTCCAAAGGCCGACCTTGGCTCCCAGCTGGGGAAAAGAGTGGATACACAACATGGGGAGGTGCTTATCTACAGACCTTGGTTCCCAGTTAGAGAAAAAGAGTAAAGGCTGTTGTTCACTAAGGATAGAGTTCAAATACCCTATTACAGTTTATCATTTATAAAAAGCCTAAAAAGAAAGAGACCTTCCAAGTGTTTAGTGTCTGGAGATAATGAAGTTTGTGTTTTGAACTATGGGTTGTTATGATTAACAGGTGCTTGTGAAACTTTGTTTCATGAATAACTGCATGTGCTATTCTTACTGTTTGCATGAACTAAGCCTAAAAAATTGTATAAAACATTGAGCTTTCTGAAAAATAAACAGAACAGATTCACACTGCCTCTGAGCTGCTGTGTTTGCTGTTACCCAATGGCCGACTCCTTAACCTGCCTTCAGGAAACCCTGGATCCTAGGCTGTAGCTGGACTGCAGCACAGAAACCTCTGAAACTGAGTTACAATAACCCTTTCCTCCTATAAACTGATTATTTTAGGTATTTGTTACAGTAATGGAAATGGACTGACATAGTGATACTCATTCCAAATCTTGAAAACATTTAGGAGCCCTCCCACCCAAGAGTTATCTCATTCTCATGCTCAAACCCCTTTTATCACTCAGGAAATTCCAAGGAGTTTAGAAGCTGTGTCAGGAATCAATGACAAAAGCCAACATTATAAAAGATGGTTCTAACTTTTTATCACTCATGAAATTACAGAAGCTTTAGTAGCTTTATTCCAAGAACCAGGGGATATATGGAGAGTGGGGGGAAAGATTGTCATATCACTACATCACAACTTTTCAAAGGAACTAACTTTATTGACTATCAATTGGATGATCAAATACAATATCTTGTAACCTTTTGGTGTCCCTGAAAAAAATATTAATACCTTTTTTAAAAAGTCTCCTCATTGATTATACATATTTATTTAATACCTACAGTGTGTCAAATAAAGTGTTTACCTAACAATAGTTTTTAAAAAATTCTCCATATGATTACAATGACATTTTCATGAATGCTTTATTCTTCTGATTCATGTAAATCACGTTTTGTGATTCATATTGCTTTAGTCAAGTCCTGTGTGTGTGTGTGTGTGTGTGTGCATGCACGCACGTGCGCGCACATGTGCGCACATGCACAGTACTAAGGGATTGAACACCAGGCACTCCACCACTCATCTGAAGCCCCAGTCCCTTTCTTATTTTTTATTTGGAGATACAGCATTGCTGAGTTATGCTGTCTGCCTCTGGCCTTGAATTTACAATCTTCCTGCCTCAGTCTCCCTACTTACTGGAACTACAGTTGTGTACCAGAGTAGCCAACTAAGCTTTTAGCCTAGGCTTTTATAAAGTCTGAGGCTTCACACAATACCTCAAACCTCAATAGTATGAATAATTTTTATAAATAAGAAGATAAATTGCTTACTTCAAATACATAAACAGAAATTTTAAAAATTTCAAAACTAATGAAAGCACAACTCCCTAGCCAGAAGTAATAATACAATCTTAAACTCTAAACAATACTGGAATATATAAATGTTTCATTTTGTTAATTTTAAATATAACATCTTGAAGAAACACTTGAGCTAAAAGTAAATGTCTCATTTTGAAGATTTTTTCCCATGTTTCCTATTGATTTTCCCCTCCATAACTCAGGTTGAAATTTAATTACTACTGTGATGATATTGGTAGGTGAGACCAGGACAAGGTGATTGGATCATGAAGTCTTCCACTTTCATGAATAAATTAATGTTATTACTGTGTTGTTGTTAGGTGCCATGGAGTCAGTATCGGACTCAGCAACCCTATGTACAACAGGTGAGACACTATTGTCAATGCTTCTCCGCTATTCATAGGGTTCTCGATGGCTAATTATTTTTTGGGAGTGGGTTGCCAGTTCCTTCTCCCATTAGTACTGTAGAAGTAGCTTTTCTATAAATGTGAGCTCTCTCCCATATGCATGTTTGCTTCCTCCCAACATGGCTTCTTTGCTCACTTGCTCTTTTGTACTTCTACCACATGATGATATAGCAGTTATGCTGTCTCCACATCCAGTCCTTCAGTCCTGGGATTTCCAAACTCTGGAATTCTGAGAAATAAGGATTTTTTGTTTTGCTTTTTTTTTTTAACTGTATAGATGAGTTAGTCTATGACATTTTGTCATGGCATCAAATAAGCTAAGACAGAAAATTGGTAGCAAGAAGTGAGTCTATTGCTGTAAGAAATACCAGAAAATGTGAAATTGACTTTAGAACTTGGTAGATGCTGCAAGAAATTGTTAAGAGCAGAGTAGAAAAAACCTAGATTGCATAAACAGAGAAATAAGGGCAATTATAGTCAGGATTCAGAAGAGAGACATAGGGAAAGTCTGAATCCTCTCAGAGATTGCTTACGTGGTTATGATCAGAATTTTGGTGGAAATATGAACAGCAAAGGGCATACTGATGAGAGTCTCAGATGGAAATGAAAATGTATTAGAAATGGCAGTAAAGACCATCTTTGATGCAAAATCTTGGTGGAATGCCAAGTTCCATGTCCTATTCTTTTTTTTTATTATTAGAAATTTTAATGTACATCATAATGTGATTCATTTTGACATGCTTTTCATTGTGACAATTTTCATACATGCAATTTGATAAACACTATTCATACAGGTTACCCCTTACCCTCCCCTATGCTTCCCCCCTCTCCCCCTTCTCATCTAAGTTTCCCATCCAAGTCTTCTCTATCTATACTTAGTAGTATTTTTTGGTATGTCCTTGGGTTCCAGTTCTGTTTAAGATAGAAACTTTTCCTGTAGTGGTCTTTGTTTTTATCATGTTAGAACAATTACATGCGATTTCTAGTCCATTTATATTGACATCATTCTTATCTTCCCTCCCCCCTTTTATTATGATCTGACCTTTGAATAGGATTTTTTCCTTCTTGTAATGTCCTATTCTTATTGAAAGTAGAAATTAATAGTGCTGAGCTGGGGGCCATGTCACATACCTGTAATCCTGGCAGCTTGGGGAGGCTGAGGCAGAAGAATTAGAGTCTGAAGCTAGAGGCAGAATTGTGGTGAGACCATATATCAAAATAGAAAACAAAAAAGGAGCTGGGGTGAAGCTCAGTGTTAAAGCACTTGCCTCACTTATGCAAGGCCTGATGTATAATTTTCAGCACCTAAAAAAATACAAAAAACAAACAAACAAACAAAAAAGAATGACAAACTAGAATATCTAGCAGAAGAAATATCTAGATAACAACACATTTAGAATTTTGCATGACTACTCATTTTTGTTTGGGGATTTATTTATTTACTTATTTATTTATTTATTTATTTCAACACAGAGTCTTGATATGTAGCCCTCATTGGCTACATGGCATATATAGTCCATGTTGACCATGAACTTGAGATGATCCTCCTGTCTCTGCCTCCCAAAATGCTGGGATTATAGGTGTGTGCCACCATGCCCAGCTGCATGCTTAGTTTTAACTGCATATGGAGAGATGTAAGTGCAGAAATGATTTAAAGGTATAATTTAAAATTAAAATGGAAGCAGAATAGAAAGATTTTGAATTTTTCTAGTCAGGCTATGTAAAAAATTTTTTCAAATGTGTTAAGGAAAACATGCTAAGGGGATGTGGTCAAGTGACAATTTATTGTAGAGATTCATATGCTAAAAAATAACTAGGTGCTTCATGATACCTACAGCTGACATGAACATCTATTGAAAATTCTTCCCTTAACTGCATATTTCCTTGTTGTTGTTCTCAGGTGCCATCGAGTCGGTATCCGACTCATAGCGACCCTCATAGGGTTTTCAATGGCTGACTGTTTTCGGATTGCCTTAGGAGTGGATTGCCAGGTCCTTCTCCCATTTTTGCGGTGCTGGGAATTGAACTCAGGACCTTAGAGAGTACAGCGCAGCATTCTACCAACTGAGCTAAATCCCACCCTGCATATTTCCTTGCTGTTGTTGTTAGGTGCAGTGGAGTGTCTTACTCATAGTGACCCTCATAGGGTTTTCAATCTTGGTTGGTTTTTTGGGGGGGGATTGCCTCGGGAGTGGATTGCCATATCCTTCTCCCATTTTTGTGATGCTAGGAATCAAACTCGGGACCTCAGAGACCATTGGGTGGTGCTCTACTAACTGAGCTAAATCCCAGCCCTGCATATTTCCTTAGTTATCATTAAATCCTGAAAAAATATTACATCATTAAGTCATTTCTATTCATTAACAAATTTTTATAAACTTCCACATTGTAGAAGAAAAAAATACATTAATAGAATAAGGGTGGCTTAATTAACTCATCTTATGTAGACATTTTAACCTTTTCTTAGTTGGTGACAGTTTTCCTGTTGCTTACCCATTGTGTTTATGAAGCGTAAAAAGCTAAACAGCAAGGATTTATGATTGTGGTAGTGATTGTTGTTCATTGTGGTTATTAGGTGTCCTCAAGTTGGGTACGACTCATAATGACTCTGTGTACAACAGAATGAAACACTCCCCGATACTATAATGCCTGGCACTTTGTCAGTGATTCCCTGCTATTCATAGGGTTTTAAATGGCTGTTTCAGGATTGCTTTGGGAATGAATTGTCACATCCTTCTCCCATTTTTTCAGTGCTGAGGATCTAATACATAACAGCTTGTTTTTAAGAGTTGCAGAATAGTTGCAGGGTAGACCTTGTCTCCTGACTTTGTATATCTTCTCAATCTCTTTCATATAGTTCTTTGTAAGAAAAATTCCTATGGAGGAATCTTTCCCTTGCTATTTTGTTGTAGCAGAGGTAAGAACACAATTGTGCTACACTATCCAATTAATACATACAAAATTAAAAGGAAAATGAAGTAGAAACAGTAGGAATGGAAAAAAAAACCCTCTGATTTACTATTCTTTTTAAATAACTCTCCTCTGCTTTTCTTTTTATTAGAAATACATTATTAATTCTGTGAAAAGAACATTTAAACTTTCAGACTTTCTCTAATAAAAATTTTAAATGACAGAATCTGCTACATTTTTCTTTATTTCTAGAATTATCAGCATTTTATTCCTCAGCAAGGAAAAGCAAGTCATTAATTATCATCAATAGTGGGTCACATTGAGAATCAATGAGATTGGAATATGCAATCAAAGTCAGCCATCTATGTAGAATACAACCTATAATCAGGAGAGTGGTATGGTGCAGAGTAGGTCAGAGATAAGTATAGCAAAAATGTGTCAGGCTACAATAATCTAAGATTGTGAAGTGTAAACAATTTTTTAACAAAAGCCAATCCAGTTATATCAACAAAGACAAATCTACCTCACCATATTATTTAAGTGATGACCCAGCTGTGAGAAAGGGTGTGTACAAACCACTCAACCATTTCCAAAGACATCAGTGAGTCTTTGAAAATGCCCCAGGGTCTGTCATGGCAGCAGGAAATCTATTTGGAAAATGGTCCATCCTCTTGCATTGCAGCTCATGCTATTATAAAGTATAACTTCAACTGTAAGTTTCTCCTCTGAAGCTTATTGTCCATTATATTTTCTGTCCTCAATTGATTTTACCTGCATGGTAGATATAATTTATATTGAAAAGATCTACAAAATTATAGAGAACAAAAAGTAGTGGCTTTATTAACTGTACTGCAGGAACTCTCTCCTTCTTTTGAATAATAATGACAAGTACAACAGAAAGATGAATACTACAGTCCAGTGTTTCCATTTTGTTGTATTTTATATTATATAAACTATACTATACCGTACTGTATTATCTATACTATGCTAATCTATACTCTGTAATTCTGGTAAATAATAAAATCCTCTACTTGTTTACATTTCCCATGTTTTTCCCTAAATTTCAGAGTTAAGTAGATGATTTTTTTCATTTATATAGCCACTATATTATTACTTAATGACATTAGCTATGGAAATCAAATATTACAAGACTATTAGATTATCTTTTTATGAACTATGGGATAAAAAATCAGAGGGAACTTCCCATAGCTCAGTGGAAAAAAATACAGTTAGAACATGCATAAATATCATTACTGAATATATTCTATATGTAGAATATACTCAGAATAAGGTAAAACAGCAGCAGGAGTTTTTTTCACCTTCATTAAGTGTACATGATACTTTATCACATTTTTTTATTGCCAAGGTCATCAGCATCAACTTTATGGTTGATGAATCTTTTTTCTGCTTATCTTTTCTACACTTTGAGAGGTCAACTCTAAGGAATATGCAGATAAATTTTCAGTAACTACAGTTATTTTCCTGTCATTTTTCCAACTATCAATCCCAAAATAAAATCTTGACAGCTTCAAGACAATTATTTCAAAAGTCACCAATCACATCCTCTTTAACTAATATAATAAATTGATGATTTATTGTATATGGATCTAGTACAGACAGTGGAATCATTAGAATCTTTCTAACCTGTGGAAACAGATATTGGAGTTTGCAGCTACAAAGATTTGGCTTGTGACAGTATGCAGAAAAGGAGCTTCAGATATCTCTACAGAAATGTGTGTAAAGGTCTGGCTAATCTTCGGCTGGATTATAAATGCAGATGCCTAAGGTGAGACTCCATGAGAACAGGCAGGAAACAAAAACAAACAAACAAAAAAGAGTCTGTCTGGAATTGTAATCTAAATAGCTACTACATCTCACAAAGAGATAAAACAAATCTGTGTGCAAAGCAGTCAGATTGGAGAGATCTCCTTCTACACTCTGGACATTGAGTAAAATCACAGAAACACGATGAGCTATGATAAAAAGATATGGTGTTTATTTAAATTAAAAGAAATTATCACAGTAAAAGACACTTTACCCTTAATCCTCTGGAAATATGGCGCCTGCCTTTGAACATATTACTCTGTCATTCTTGCCACTTTCCGAAGCAGTTCTAGAACTCTTCCACTAGTGTCTTTAGCTGCACTGTCATGGCTGCCTTGATATTCAGAATCAATTCAAAACATTTACCTTTCATAGTCATTTAGACTTTGGGAAGAACCAGATTTAACACAGTGACAAATCTGGAGAATAAGGTGGATAAAGACACATAATGATGTTTTCACTCAATGGAAATTACTATACCAGAAGTTATGTATCACATTGAGTATTGTTATTGTGGAGGCTGAAACTAAAGATATTTATGGAAGAGGACTTCCAGAACTGTCTTTAAAAGTGACAAAAACAATGGTATAAGTGTGTTCAAAGTGAGGGGGAGTATTTTGAGGGGGCCCAATGACAATGTGTTATTTGCTGTGATAAATCATGTAATTTAAATATTCAACATATTTTGGGGCACACTTCATACATTCTAGGAAAATATCCTATATCTAAAATAAAGGCAACTACAACTGCCTAACACAACTTAGAAATAGTTTTAAATTACCATGTTTATCCTGAAGTAAATTAACTATTTTCAAGAACCAAATTCATCAGTCTATTAGAGAAGACAACCAAATGAATATATTAAAAATGACAACATTTTGGGTATCTAATGTAATAAAATATGTGGACATAAACAAAATTGGGAAAATGTATTAACAATAATAAATGGAATATGAATAGGCAATATCATTGAAGGCATGGTAACAATGAAAAATCAATTAAAATGAAGTTCTGTTCTACAAACAAGCTCATATAACATGAAAAGTGTTTTTGTCAGACTTGGGAGCACATTAGATATTGTTGAACTAAATTTGAAGTGGTGTTAAAAACATACTAGTAGGAAACATCCAATGGAGAGGGAATATATCTCCACCAGATCTGCTCTACAACAAACCCTAAAAAGAGTTTTTCAAAATTAAACATTGAGTGAGAAGAGAACATAGGAAGGTGTAAAACTCACTGGGAAGGATAAATATGCAGACAAATCCAGAATGTTCTAATATGATAAGCATAGTGAGTAAACAATTCATATTTTTAGCATGAGGACTAAAATACAAGGCAATCAAAAATAATTATGACATTAATATTTTAAGACCTTGGCAATAAACAGAGATGTAAAATAGCATATCACAAATTCAAAATGTGAAGAGGAATGGAGTACAAGGGTAGAGTTTTCTTATTAGTATATTTTCTACTTCTTTCTTTTCTTATAGTTATGAGCCTGTTGTTTCTGTCTATTCCAAATAGCTTTCTATAACCAAAAGATGCTTTTTTGTGAGCTTCATGGTAACCATAAATCAAATAAGTAAGGATTCAAAATGAGGTAGCAAACACTTAACAACAAAGAAAACTATAGGAAAGTGAGAAAGAAAGAGACTACAATAAAATTAGAAAACAAGTTCCAAAATGCCTGTAGTAATAACGAAATTCCATCTCACCCTGTCAGTGTGGTCATCATCAAGAAAGTGAAAAATAATTATTAGTGAGGATGTGGAGAAAAAGAACTCTTATATTCTATTGATGGGAATATAAGTAAGAACATCATTATGGCGATTCCTCAAAAATCTAAAAATAGAATTACCACATGATCCAGTTTTAACACACCTGGATATATATTCAAAGGTATCAAAGTCAACAAACAAAGCACACAAAGTCAGCATAGAGATAGTTACATATCCATATTTGTTGTAGCAATTTTCATAATAACCAAGTTATGGAATCATCCTATGTGCCTGTCAACAGATGAATGGATAAAAAAATGTAAGATAAATATACAGAAAGTGAGGTATTATTAAACCATAAAAAAGAACAAAATTTTGATGTTTTCAGGAAAATTGGTAGAACTAGCCATCTTTATGTTAAACAAAATAAGGTAGAATCAGGAAGAAAATATTTTCCCTCATATATGGAATCTCTATAAAAAATATAATATGAAAATAAAAGAAGAGATATTAGAGAAGAGGAAGGTAACCTGGAGAGATGGGAGGGGTAAGAGAGCATTATTGTTGTTGTTATGTGCCATTAAGTCTAGTCTGACTCATACCCACACTACGTACAGCTGAACAAAACACTCCCCAATTCTATGCCAGGCACATGATCTTATTTATGTTTAAGCCCATTGTTGCAGACCCTATGTCAATCCATCTGGAGGAGGGTTTTCCTTTTTTTCATTGACCTGCCACTTTCCCAAACATGATGTCTTTCTTCGGGGATTGTTCCCTCCTGACTACATATCCAAAATACGTAAGACACAGTCTAGGCATCCTTGCTTCCAAGGAGCACCCAGGTTGCATTTCTTCTAGGACAGATCTGTTGGTTCTTTGGGCAGTTCATGATATATTCAATAATCAATCTCCAGCACCATAATTCAAAAGCATCAATTCTTCTCCTGTCTCCCTTGTTCAGTGTCCAGCTTTCACAAACACATGATGCACCTGAAAATGCCATGGCATGAGTCAGGTGCACCTTTGTCTTCAATGTGACATCTTTACTTTTCAATACTCTAAGAGATCTTTCATCACAGCTTTTCCAAAAGCAATGTATCTTTTGATTTCTTGATTTCTGCTTCCAAGGGTGTTGACAGTAGAGCCAAGTAAAGCAAAATCATAGACAACCTCAATCTATCCTCCATTTATTGTGAAGTTGTATACTGACCCAGTTGTAAGGACTTTTGTTTTATTGATGTTTATTCACAATCCATACTGATTATAGGGTTCTCTGATTTTCATCAGTAAATGTTTTAAATCCTCTTCACTTTCAGCAAGCAGAGTTGAGTCATCTGCATAATACAGGTCGTTGAGTCTTCCTCCAATCCTGATGCCTCATTCTTCTTCATAAAGTCCAGCTTCTCAGATTATTTGCTCAGCATATAAATTGAAGAAATCCTGACTCACAGCTTTCTCAACTTTAAACTAGGCAGTGTTTCCTTGTTCTATTTGAACAACTGCCTCCTGGTTCATGTATAGATTCCACATGAGTGCAATTAGGTGCTCTGATATTCCCATTTTCTGAAATGTTATCCATAATTTGTTATGAGCCACTCAGTCAAAACCTTTGCATAGTTGGTAAAAAGGGGGTTAATACGATTAAGATATGTTACGTGCATGTATGAAAATATCACTATGAAACACATTAATTTGTAGAATTAATACATGATAAAATGGCTATAGTAAGACCTTACCTAGTACCAAATACCTTAAATATAATTGATTAAATTTTCAATTAATAGGCATAAGATGACCAAATGAATGAAGAGGCCCTTCTGTATATTGCATAAAAGAAATTTAATTCATCTCTAAGAACGTGCATGGACTGAAAGTGAAGGGCTAGAATAAGATAGTCCATTAAATTGAGTCCACAAGAGAGCAGGTATTTTTATACTTAGAAGACAGATTTTAAATCAAAAGTAGTGAAAAAAAAAAAGATAAGGAAGGTCATTTAGGGTGATTAAAGGATCAGTTGAGCAAAAGGAAATAACAATTCTAAGTATATATACACCCAATATCAGAATACCCAAATATGTAAAGAAAATATTAAGACACCCAAAGAAAAGGCTAGACTCCATTATAATAAAAGTTGGAGATTGTACCACCATTTTATCAGTAATAGAAAGATTATCTAGGCAGAAGATCAACCGTGAAGACATACAAGTGGCCAACAGGCATATGAAAAATCCTCATCATCACTAATCATCAGAGAAATGCAAATTAAATATCACAGATATCAACTCACCCTAGTAACAAGCCATTAAAAAGATTAAATATACTGAGTATAGTCAAAGATGTGTACAAAAGGGAACCCTTGCACACCTTTGGTAAGAAAGTAAATTAGTACAGCTTCAAAAGGTAAAAAAATAGAACTATCGTTGGATTCAGTAATCCCACTACTGGGTATATATCCCAAGGAAATGATACCATCGTGTTAAAGAGTCATGTGCATTCTCATGTTCACTGCTACAATATTTACAATAGCCAAGAAGCAGGATTCAGCTCAGTTTGTAGAGTGCTGCTCTGTCACTCTTTAGCCCTGAGTTAAATATCCAATGCCACAAAAATTGGAGCTCACAATCCAGAAATAATAAGCCATTGGAAACCCTATGAATAGCAGAGAAGAACTGACATAGTGCCAGGTATGCACAGTGTTGGGGAGAATTTTGTTGTACATAGGGTATTTATGAGTAGGACCTGACTCAAGGGCACCTAACAAGAAGTGGAAACAGCCTAAGTACCCATTACTCAATGAATAGGTAAAGAATATCTGACACATATACACAATGGAATACCACCTAGTTATAAAAAAGAATGAAATCCTTCTATATATACAACAACACGGTGAGAACAAGAGAGCATTATGTTAAGTGAAATAAGCCATGCACAAAAAGACAAGTACTATAGGATCTCATTGATATATAAAAGCTAGAAAAGTTGATTGCATAGAGTTTGAAAATAGTGTCATGGTTACCAGAGGTTACAAAGAGGAGGAGAGAAGGCGCTTTGGAGTAAGTTTGATCAATGGATACCAAATTACAGTTAAATAGGAGTAGCATATCTGGTGTGCTATTGTACAGCAGGGTGACTGTAGATAATAATTATGCACAGTATTTTTCAAAAATCAAAGAAAAATTTTTTGAATATTTTCATCATAAAGAAATGATGAGGATATGAATATGCTTATTCCAATTTTCAATGTCAGACAATAGCTAGGTATGTTGCCGCATATCTGTAATCCTGTAATTGCTACTAGAGAGGCTGATGCAGAATAATCATAAATTCAAAGCCAGCCTGAGCAACATAGCATGACTCTGTATCAAAAATAAATAAATAAATAAATAAAGCAAGAAAAAGAAAGAAAAAATTACAAAACACATACGTGTATTGAAAGATCACAATGTATCCTGGTAATATGTGCAATTTTCATTTTTATGTGGCAGTTAAATATAAATTCCTTAAAAAATTCTAAAATAATGATTGAGGAAAAAGTACTGAAACCATCTAAAAAAGTCTAGAACACATCCAAGAAAAATCATAAAGAATAGTTCATAATGTATCAAAAATGGTGAAATAAAAAGATAATATCAAAAATGAAAATAATATGTTGTAGTTCTGGGAAGAAAGATCAATGTAGAATTCATATTGAGTGAAATTTGCCTTAATAAATGATAAAAGATTGTCAAGTAACAGAAGTATGAAAAAACTTGTCACCAAAAAATCTGTACTACAAGAAACGAGGAAGAAATATATTCAGGCTGAAAGAAAGGGATATCAGGTAAAATACTAAGAATTGAAATGCACCAGACATGGTAAACATTAACAAAGATAAAATAAATTTTCTCTCATTTTAAAAATTGTTTTCAACTATTTCACTCTATATCAAATTAGTAACAGTAAGTTTGGTGGCATATATATGTGCAGGATAAAGAAAATGCATCTTTCTTCCCTTCTAAGTTCTAAATTCTTTCAGTGCTCTATGAATTAAATTAACATAAGGCAGAATAATTGAAAAAAATAAGTAAAATGATGTATGTACCCACAAAAAGTGCCACAAAAATAGTTAAGGAAGACTCTAGGAAAGGGCTAGCTGAATATACTCATAAATCATCCTAAAATGTAGAAAATAATAGAGATGTGGGATTCCTGGTGGTGACATGAAGATAATTATAAGAAGCTGAAGGAAGAAAAGAGAAGAGGGTGAAGAAAGGATCATTTGTAATACACAGAATAGGCAATATTTTCTCAGTAAGATTGAATAATATAGTTATCCTTTTTCTCTAGAGAGGGAGACATTCTCTTATAAGGGAAGATTTCCTTTATAGATTCAAATATTTTTCTTTACAAAAAGTCAATTTTTCAGTGCTACAACTATATCTGCAGTTTCTTAAAATAAATAGTGTGTGAAATAATCAATATTCTCAAGGGACATATTTTGAAGTGGTATTCTGGTCCCCTCATGTCATATTTTGGGATTGCATGTCCTGAACTCCACCGTATACATAGCAGAGAAATATGTATGTGCACAATGGCACTGGAAACAAAAATAGCAGTATGCTGTTATAGATATCTTACATTATATGTGACGTGATATATCATTTGAAGATAAGCTGTATAAGTTAAAGATACTCAACTTGACAGCACCTAACAATAACAAGCAATTGAAAGTTGTAATACAACCAGTAAAAATCCAAAATGAGTCCCATGCTTTGGCACATGCCTATAATCCCACAACTCAGTAGGGTGAGGTGGGGGATCATGAGTGAGAAGCCAGAGAGAGACTGTGCAAATTAGTGAGACTCAGTCTCCAGTAGGAAAAATAAATAAGTCTTGAAAAAACAGTCATTCTTTAGCTGCAGGGACCATGCTTACCAGCTTAACAATAAATGAATAAAATATGTTATCAAAGGAAAACCTTGAGCTTCACAAAGTTTTAAAAGGTATTTCAGAACACAAAACAAGAGGGGAGAATACAAAATGGCTTAGGAGCTGTAATTGAATGATTTTTGTATCACAGCAACCAGAGGCATTAGCGCTGCATTGTGTAGCAAGGAAAGTTTCTGCCTAATTTAAGCAAGCAGAGTTTAGGATGACATCATGACAGCTGCACAGGTCATGAGCAATGAGAGGAAGACCAGAACATTCTGGGAGAGGCTGAGAACAGTGTCGGACAGAAGATTTACCTGGAAAACAGAAAACTACAAGGGACTTGCTGGGGTTTGGCTCCCGCCTAGCTATGGCCTCGGGGCATTTCCCTGACATCAGTAATGTCCCAAGACCCTTGGGGTTAGGGTAAGAGCCTGGCCGGTGACACCAGAAGGACTTCAGGAGCCTTCTTAACAAAACAGGACAGGAACTTTTATTGAGTTGCTCCTCCAAAGAGGAGCAACCAGCAAGCAGCCTTTTAAAATTGGCAGCTCAGAAGCTAGCAGCATGGGATGCTGCTGCTTCAATGGTGCAACAGCTTTAAGGTATTATACTAACCAGCTCTGGTGGTGTCTGGATGGCACTGGAGGTCTGCTGGTCTTGCCTCTCACAGCTCGCCTTCTTTCTCCCCTCCTTCCCAGGTTTGGGAGGAATTAGGGAGCACTTCATGTCTTGCTAGGTGCCTTCATCTCTTTGGGGCCCCTGAGCTTCACATGGAGTCTTGCTTGAAGGTCTGCCACAGGATTAGGGTGTACTGATTCAAGGTGATGGGGTCCAGATAATAGGTAGAGAACAATACGGTAGTGACAAGAGAGGGGGTTAGGAGTGGTGAGTGGCCTGCTTATGACAGTTTCCCTGTCATACCTGCCATTATTCAAAGAAGGTGAATTTGGGGCACAATTTGGATAGGTGGGTTAATCATGGGCCATGCCAATCAGTAGGCTTCCCTTATTGACCAATCAAGGGGGTCCTGATAGCCAATCAAGGTGGAGATGGCTGTGTCAAAGCTGGCCTGGTCAGGGGCCATCTTTGCTCATTTGATGGGAGGGGGAGGAGTGAAGGATCAGGATGTAGGCCAAGGGTCATTGACCCTGGAGGATAGATGTTGGTCCTCCAAGCAGGCCAGCGAGACCCCTGCCACTGTGGTCCTCTCTATCCCCTGGGGCTCCCATGCCCTGGAGGATAGATGTTGGTCCTCCAGTCAGGCTACATAGGCCCCTATCATGGTGATACTCTCCAGGAATCCCAACAGGGACTGAGAATCCAGATGCTATCAACTCCACTGTCTAGCAAACCAGACATTTCAGTAGATAAAAGATTATCTTGCATTATACCTTTCAAAAAATTGATACTACATCTTCATTATATCATGTTGAAATAACTGACACAATGTCCTTCACATTCAAAGAGCTACAATATAAAGCATGATTATTATGAGCATTTTTTTAACAACTGACATGGCTGGTGAAATGTATCTTCCAAGATCATGCTCCAAACATAAGAGCGAAATTCTCTGAAAAAGTTTTAGCTACATTAAAGATCCTACAGTTGACTTCAGCTGAGTAGAACATTTTGCAAAGAGGTTGCATATGCAAGGCCAAAATAATCTTAAAGTGTTCTAGGCCCTTTGGAAAAATAACCAATTATTTTTAACATTGTACCTGACTTATATTCTTGTGACTGTTAGGAAAACCTCTCAGAATCTATTGTTAAACTAGACAGACCACTAGCCTCCATCGACCCTCCATAGAACTAAGAGTGCTATAGTACAAATTTGAAGCGTATAGAACAGATTTCCCGACTTTGCTATAGCCCATATACCTGATGTCTCTATCAATGTATTTGTTGAGTGTATTGATTTATGACTTCCTTTTCTGTTTGATTATAAAAGTTCATGTAATCTCTTTGGAATCAGAAAACGTCATCCAAGGTAATTTGGTCCATATTGCCAGGCTGTGGGCATTTGTATTTGGCTCAGAATAAGTGGTTTCTTATTTCCTTTAAAGAAAGGTTGTTATTTTATGTGAACACAACTATGGTGAAAGGTGATTAAAACTAATCAAAGTTAATATATGTGGGAATGGATTGATTGCATCAGTATTTTTTAAATGATTTCAAAATACTCAGTTAACTAATAAAGAAAATTTTTTCAGAGAAGGAACTGGATATCAACTGTATACACATTCTACTAGAATGTGAAACTCAGAATTATTCTTTCATTCCAAGAAAATTAGCTAATAAAAGAATGCCTGCAGCCATAGCACTGTGGTGTCTGATCCCTTCAGATCTCAGAAGCTAAGCAAGGTTAGACCTGGTTAGTATTGGGATGGGAGACCTCTGGCAAACACCAGCTACTATAGGCTTGAGAGTAGGACAGGCAACCCACTCCCAAAAAACAATAAGCCATTTAAAGCCCTGTGAATAGCAGAGAAGCACTGACAATAGTGTTTCACCTATTGTACAGAGTCCTTATGAGTCAGGTACCTAACAACAACAACAATAAAAGAATGTGTCTCACAATCTCTGTAAGGAGTTTGGCATGAGATATAATTCGATCACCATAAAAAAGAAACTGATTGAATATTGAGTAGTGATGAGAGTGTTGAGGTAATCAGTAGCAATAACACTTGTATTTTCCAGGTGCAGCAATTCTTATGGAAGTATCATCCAACTTTGACCAAGTTAGATATTTTAAAAATTTGTTCTGTTTTTTTAACCAAGGTTGTGGATACATAGTCACTCATTTGATTTTACTTTTCATTAACCTTTAAATTTTATGCATGTGCTTTATATATTATGTTATATTTTCAATTAAAATTTTTAAAAAATAACTACATCTGGTATAAAGATTACTTATCAGATATAGTTGGTGAACATGATAAAAATGTATGAATGTCTCATGAAGTCTAGGAATCACTCTATTCCTTTTAAAGGTATTCTCAGATGTTCTAGCTGCTGGCAGATATACAAAAGAAACAAATCCCAGTTATACCAGCTTCAGTATCGAACAGATTTAGGTGACAGGACAGTCAGAAAGGGTAGCCTCTGCTGGCAGGAAGTCATGAGAAGAAATAGAATTCCAAGGTCAAGGACATTTCCCTGCTTTCAGTCCCATTAGCAAGGATTCACAATGCCTTTTCACATTGCAACTCATCCAAATGCTTGAACTTAAGACATTTTCTAAATAAACTTTCCTGACCACTCTTCCCAAGGGGAAAAAAAATGATTTGCTCCATCCCCTTTCTTCCTCTTTTACTTTATATGTTTTCCTTGAATTCCAAACATATCAAGTATGCTATAATTGTGTGTGTGTGTGTGTGTGTGTGTGTGTGTGTGTGTGTTTTAAATTTATCACTGGATAAATTTTGAGTGCCTGATTAAATAAATGATGAAAGAAAGATGAGTATTTAATCTCACTATCCACAGTTCCCAGGTACATAAATCAGTCAGTGCTTAAATGTAGAATGGAACTGTCAGTTTAATCTACCCTTTATATTTCTCATTTTTCTTTTCCTTTATTCTTCAGTGCTTTCAAGTCTGTCTTCTTCCCTAAAGAATATTTAGATTTATCTAAATCCATCCTCCATGATGCTTTCTATAACAATTTTAATTCACACTAGTCATAAATATTATTGGTGGTTAAAGGTTAAATTCGCTCTTTCCTTCCTTCACATGAGGCACTGCTAGTTGATAAGCACTCCAGCTATATGCTTTCAAGCCATTTGCTAATTTCAAATCATGGTCAGCGGAGAGAGGAGACCATGCAACAGATTGTTTGGGCTATTGTAATTCTATATGCATTAACATTCTCAGCTCAAATTTTCCTCTTATTACCAATGAACTTGTTGCTCTAAAGGAAGAATTCATTGTAAAATTGTTTCATGTAAGTTCTAGTAGTTCTCATCTTCTTATCTATCCTACCCACAAAAATTAATAAGATGAGCAGCATATATGCTACCAATTATATACATTTGATTTATTATGATTCTTATTTTCTTGTCCTTAAAATATCATTTGTAACATCTTTGGTAGCAGGAAGAGCAATGTAAACAGGTAATCTTTATCAGAATGAATTCTAAAGTGGCCCCAAACAGGAAACCATGAACATTTCACTTCAATAATGTTCTGACAACTTATAACAGAAAGATTAGCCTTTCGGTCCCTGCCAGTCCCTCCTGTGACTTCAGCTTTTCAGTAACATCTAAGCGCAGCGGAGGCTGCAGCTCTGTGACCACCTCAAGATGCTGTAATCACTGGAAGAACAGCTAATCCCTGAACTCAGGCTTGAGTGGGTACATAAAAAAAGCAATCTGTTTGTCTTAAATGCTAGAAAACAATCACAATCTTTATGTGCCTTTCTCATGTGACATGCAATTTCATCTATAATATGCTAGAATTTCAGTGGAATAGGTATATTTTATGAGGTAGAAAATTTTATTTTTTATTTCCCCCTGATGCCTCTATTACTAACTTCTGATTTTGTTAAATCCCCTTGTGATATTTTTCCTGCAATACAGCCTATGAAATGTACAATTCTTCAGAAATTTCATTAAAAACAGCCCATGAACTGCTTCCTGACTTATTCCTGCATGAACAGGGCTGCTCTTATCCCCCCCTCTCACGACACTCACCCTCCATTATGTCTGCAGAGAGAAATCAGATTTGCCATTTACTGGGCTATAAGGAGGAAATTTCTCTTTTTCAAGTGTTAAAATCCTAAGTATTATTTATGTATTTTAAAACTACACTAGGCAATTTCCAGATAAAGCTTCAGAAATTTTTATATTGGGACTGTAGTATGCATAAATAATTTTCAGAAAGAAAGAGGAAAGAATAGTGATGGATATTACAATCCAAATTAAATTGAAGTCAGGAATATATTTTGACCTACTCTCAGAATACAATAGGTTAGTAAACCATCTACATTATTAGGCTGTGAAATATTTAAAGAAAGACCATATTTCTAAAAGAAAACTACCTAGGGTTAATATAGAGTTTCTTTTAAGTTTAAAATATATTTAGATTACTAGTATAAGTCTCCTTTTTATAAATGAGCATTCCCTAATTTATTTACAATGGAATGGGATCAGAATCTTGTTAAATCTAATTGAAGACTTCCTCAATGTCCTGCTCACTTCATTAAAATAACAATTTTCTCCAATATACTCTATTAATTATGGTTTATTTTCTGAGAGAACTTTTGTGGCTACTCAAATACCCCATCTTCATTGCCTACATTCTGTCTTTCTTGGATGACACTCTTCCACCAAGCTTTCAGACCTCCTACCCTGCTTGACATGTTGGATACAAAGGATATTTCATGAACAAGATTATTTAAAATGTTGCATAAAATAATCTTCTGACTATGTGTATAAGGTGTATATGAAACATAAATGAATTTTGTGTTAAGACTTAAGAGACTTAGGATCCATTCTGAGGAAATTTCATTATATATTTTTCAAAACTAACTAACTAACTAAATAAATAACAATCTAGAACAGGTCTGGCCCTAAACATTTTAGATAAGGTAATATTGTTCGGTACCATTGAGTTGAATTCAACTCATAGCAACCCTACAAGCATACAAAGGTTTTGTATTGTTTTGTTACGTAGAACAAAACACTACCTAACACTGCAATGCATACAATCTTTTCATTTTTGAGCCAAATAATGCAGCCACTATGTTTCTTCTCATATTAAATCATGAGACATCAGCAAAAAGAGGTCCCTGGGCTTTACTCCATTCCCAACATGACAGTCAACTCTACTTGGAGGAGGCACCTCTTCCTCAGTCATTTCTTAAAAGCATTTCAGACTGTGGGGCTCATTTTCTAGCATGACATTTGACAATGCTTTCTCTGCTATTCATAGGATTTTTAATGGCTAATTGTTTCAGGAGTGGGCTCCTAAGTCCTTCCCCCTACTCTGTCTTAGTCTGGAAGCTCATCTGAAATCTGTCCAGCATGGATGGCCCTGTTGGTATGTGGAATACTGGTTACATAGCTTTCAGCATCACAGCAATATCCAATCCCCCACAGCATGACAAGCTGATGGACACATTGGGGTAGATAAGGGTACTCATCCTGTATTTCTTTCTCTTATCAATTCAGCTCCTATTGGTACTAAGTTTACTTCTCCAGCATCCTCTTTTCAAAACCAACTAAATTTCGTATACTTTGAGAACTCAGGTCATTAATATGTAACTACTGCCTAATTCTGTAGCCTTATTTCTCATTATTTTCCTCCATATTTTATGCTATTCAGTCCTCAAAAACCTTTGTATTTCCTTCTGTTTTATAAACACTTTTTTTTTCTAATCTTCTATAAATGATGCTCTTTGGTTGGGGAATTTCTATTCATTCCTCAGGAACTAGCAGAACCTTCACTTCCCCAGAATGTCCATCAGGAATCCTGAAATTTCAATGGGCACCCATGCAATAAAATTCAATGACTTACACTTACACTCCTGTTATAAAACTTATTCTATTGGCTTGATTAATTGACTATTATACTTTAAATACTATAAGTACTAAGACTACAGCATTTTTTTCCTTTATTGTACTTTGATAATTTAATGCAGTTACATGACATGCTTTCAAAGTACATTTGTTGAATGAACTGAAAGTAACAGATTGTATTTATGTAGTATACTACAAGAATTCAAGATTGCATTTATGTAGTATACTACAAGAATTGAGTATCTCAATTATATACCCAACATAGAGTATACTCAGTGTATACTCAAAAGATACTCAAAGATACTCAGTATATACCTTCATTACTATAGTATTAGTTGCTATGGTTGCCATTGATATTCTATGATTGCTCTATAATGTGTTTATCATTATGTATTATTTTTCCTCTATTAATACACCATGGGATACTACAAAATTTGTTGTTGTTAGTTGCTGCCGAGTTGGTGCCCTACTCACAGTGACCCTATATACAACAAACAAAAAACTATTGTTGTGCTTCTCTGCTGCTCATGGGATTTCAATGGCTGACTGCTTTTTGGGAGTGGGTTGCTAGGTCCTTCTCCCGCCTATAGCACCCGGTGTTCCCAGGGGGACTCCTGTCCAAGTACTAACCAGGCCCAACCCTGCTTAGCTTCCAGGATCTGACGGGATCCAAGGCCACAGTGGGATGGCTGCAGGCGCTACAAAAATTACAAATCTTTTAATACACAAAGTATAGCTGGCATGGAACCAGAAACTCCATCACTCTTGTCAGTGGGATTTAATTAGACAAGTAAACATATGATGTGGGTCAGGTTTGGGAAGTAAAGGTCTGAAAGAAGAAAATGAAGAGGTGTACTACTTTGCTACTCTTAGGAGCCACTGAAATGGAGTCATGAAAGATAATGAGGAAATCTAAAGAGAAGTCTTGGAGTCTGCAGCCAGGCACCTGTAACCACTGTTGGTTAGCAAGGGTTGGCAGTTGGAAAAATAAGCTGGATGCAGAGCATTGGAATGTGAGGAATGCTGGAATGAGCTTGTCTGTTTGAGTCTGTCATCGCCACTCATCACTCCAACCTTCAGAGGCAGCAAAAAATGCTTCATTTCTGCCTCTCAAATTTCACAATAGTACCTCTTTTGTCAACTCTGCCAAAATCATTTAGAAAAGTATATTCTGAAAATAGTTCCACTTAACATGCAATTTGAAAATACAATAGCCTAGACCAACGTGTATTACTATAGGTCAATTTCAAGGCATAAAATAGATAAATGTTGGTCTAATCATTCTAATGAAACCAACTTATAAATATTAGGAAAACTTGTGCTTGCTTTAAAGGAAAAGGTAGCATCATAATCTTCATTTTAATATTGTTATAATAGACACTTAATAAAATATTTTAAAGAGTTTGTCAGGTTGCCCTAAAACTTGGTGACTTAAAACAGCAGCAATAATTTATTTACTTACAACAATGGAATTTGAGGAGAGTTTTGTGGGGATTTTCCAACCTGGGAACATCAAGCTAGGGAAGCTCATCCACAGCCAGAGAATCCAATTCCAAGATGGTCTGTTCACTGAGCTGGCTCTTGGGTGGATGAACTCAGTTGGCTAAGAGATGATAGTCATGGACTCAGTTCTCTAACTGCTTGGGATCAGTCACAGTGGGAGAGATGGGTTCCAAAAGGGAGAATCTGAAGTTGCCAGTTCTCTTTAAAGTGTAGGTCTGTAATTGACACATCAATCCTGCTCTATTCTACTGGCTAAAGCAGTCACAAGCCAAGCTAAAATTCAAAGAGAGGAAGAAATAAGTTTTATCCCTTCTTGGTCAAGGTGATGATAATATAAAGCCATCCTTAGTCATACATAGCTAGTAAATAACTCTGCTTAAGTATGTTTTAAATTCATAGTATGTAGTTAATTTTTATAGCAAGAATTAAACATATATACTTATGGATATATCATTGTTAATATTACTCACTAAATTATTGCTAGAAAATGCATATATACACTGGCCTTATATTACTGTGGAGTTTTTAATTGGTTCTTTCTGATTTCTACATGCTGAGATATACAAAAGTGAAATCATCCAAGATTTTAAATCCAGATATGTTACCCTGGAGATGGTAAATAACCTATCTGTGCCTTAGTTTCCTGCTTACAAAATGATGCTAGTATCTACCTCATAGGCTTGCTATAAGGTTTAATTTAATATATAGACACCATAAATAAAAATACCTAACATCATAAGCAGTATTTAAACACTTATTACTACTTTTTAAAGTTAACTCTTCTTGAATTTGAGATGAATAACACATATTAACAAAATGCAAAGAAAAACATGACATTTTTAAATTTAAAATTAAATTTCACTACATAGAAAAATATAAACCTAAAGAATCAAGTTTTTTTTAGTAACAACACAAATGGTAGAAATGTTCATATGCAAATATCTACTTTTACATATGCAGAAAGAAATAAATCTAGACCTATATGCTTAGAAATAAAGCATTCACAATTTCTCAACAGAGAAAAGTGAATGCAGAAGCAGTGAAATATGAACATGCTTTCATTATTTTCAGAAATCCATGCAGTTCCTATGGTAAAGCAATATGTCATACTGAATACATTGACTCCAGTAAGGGACTACCTGGTTCAATCCAAGCTTTACCATGTCCTCAGTTCTTAATTTTGACTTTTATCCTTTGATGGAAAAGGAAAATTTCTTCAAATTGTAAAATAGGGGAAAATAATCATATTTATCTCATAAAATATTGTAAAATGAGTTAGTAAATGAAAGATTCATAGAACAATGTCTATTAAATAGTAAACATTCCAAAGTTATCACTATTACTATCATTATTGCCACTACTATAATCATTAGGAGTATTTGGGTTAGGAGAATCTAATTATCAGTATTAAAACTTTCACAATAATCATGTGTAATCATCAACTTTCAAATACAAAAACTTTCACAATAAACTGTGGGTCCATTTAGAATTTATTTTTTACTTTACTTTTTTTTCTCTTTGCTTTTGTCTCCTACCAACCAACACGTGTAACCAACAAATAAAAACATTTCAGCACTACCATTTACTGAAAAGGTTCAAAGATTTGGGTGAAAAAAAAAGGAAATGACTTAAAATTTTCAGAATATTTGAACAGCATTCATCTGTCCACTTTTGCACAAACGGTTTAGACGTAATAAATATTTTCTTCAAAATAAACTTCAAATATCATGTAGCATATGTTTTCCCTAAAAAGGTGAAGAGTATTCTGTGAACAGGCATCAGGGCATGGGCTGCATCCAGAGCTTCCTGGTTGGTGGCATAGCTGCTTACGATGTGAGGGTACACTTCTGAACTGGCCTTTGTCAAAACTTAAAACCATAACACATCTAAATGGAGAAAAATGCAAAATGCACTTGAGATGTAAAATGTAGAATTTCTAAACCCTAGGGGAAAACTAATAGTGGAGCTGACCATTTTTTTCTACAGTTACCAAAAGAGAAATGATAAAATCAGTGCTTGGATGATAGAAAAACAAAATTAGTAAAGACTTGTGTACTTGTTTATTAGGGCGGCCATAACAAAACATTACTGATTTGACAACTTAAACAAAAGAAATGATTGTTCGCACTTTAGAGGGTGGAAGGCCAAGACCCCGGTGTTTGCAGTTTCAGTTTCTCCTGTGGCCTCTCTCCTTGAGATGCAGATGGCCACTTTTCCATTGTCCTCATGCATCCTCCTGCGAGCATGTGTATCCATGGTTTCTCTTCCCCTTCCTCTAAGGACTTCCAGTCATACTGAATTATAGGGCCTCCCTAACAGCTTCATTTAAACTTACTCATTACTTTAAAAATCTTACCTCCCAATACAATTACATCTGAAGTACTAGGCATTGGAAATTAACAGAAGAAATCTGGGGCATATAATTCAGTTTATAACATTCAGTATTCAGCATTCAAGTTATGAGGAATCAGAAGCAAAGCAAATTTTAGAAACAGAGCATGTAGGTAGAGATAGATACAGATATAGATATAGTCTACAGCCATACCACCCTGGTATCCAATCTTGTCTTATCTCTGAGGCTAAGCAGGGTAAGCCTGGTTAGTACTTGGATGAGAGACTGTTGGAGAAAACTGTGTACTGTAGACTTAGGAGAAGGCCCTGGCACCCCACTCTGAAACAATTGGCCATTGAAAACCCTATGAATAGCAGAGAAACACTAACATAGTGCCAGGCATGGTCAACATAGAAAGTGTTTCATTCTGTTGTACTCAACTCAAGTGTCCCTAACGACAACAACATATGTGTGTGTGTGTGTTTGTATCTGATTGTGTGTGTGTTTACATACACACACATAGATAAAATTATTTTAAGAAATTGGCTCATGTGGTTATGGATCTGTGAAGTCCAAAATCTACAGGGTGGGCAAACTGTAGATCCAAGGTGAAGCCAATATTATAATTCAGGTCTAAAGGCCATCTCTTGGCAGAATCCCCATATTGGCTCCATGGCCTGTGGAGTGTGGGATATTATGGTGGGGAAAGTCAAGTGGAAGCTACTAGGTCAGCTTTTATGGGAAAAAATAAACCAAAACAACCCAGTGTTTTTGGAGAGATTTCAGGTATCAGTGCCCCCATCAAAAACTTGAAATAAAATATTTCCCCATCTGACTCGTCTATTTGATCTTTGCAGAAGACAGATGGACGCTGGAAATTGTCATCACTTTATGGTATGCTTAACCAGGTGATGATTACAATCGCATCTGCTTCATTGCTTGAGCTAATTCGCACATTCTCTGCTACCTGCTACACAACTATTTATCTGTCAAATGATTTTTTCTCTCCAACTCTGTGAATAAAGACCACCACAGTTTGCTTTCAATTGACAATGTAAGCAATACACCTTCCCTATCAGTAAACTATTGCAATGTATTCACTCCCATGAAAAGATGTTTGTTAAATGTTAATGAGTTTATTTTGTCAATCCACTTTTGGGATAAGTGACAAGGATGACACGTTCTTTCAGCAAAACAGGTAACATTGGAAATTGGTTACTTTAAAAATATTTTCTGTACAAAGGAATTATTTACAAAGATGTGAATATAAGGAGAACCAAAAGGCGTAAGAACTGAAGTGCTGGGGAGAAAGCATAGTTAGTGAAACTCTGAAGAAAATAATGTAGAACCAGATCTTAAGGGGCCCATAGGCTTAAGTCCACAGAGAGAGCCAACTCAAGTCAACCTTGTCAGGATGCAGCCACAGTATTAATACTGCCTCTCCTCTTTCCATCTAGTTTCCTTCAGAGCTTTGCCAGTGGCCTATCTCAAAAGAAATTAAAAAGAAAAAAATAAAGCAACTTGTTGATAGCCAAGGCATTGTGAGTTGGCAGCAAACAGAAGAATAGAGAAGGACAGAGTGTAGAAATGAAAGGATCAACTATGATATCACAAAGCAAGCAGTGGTTCCCTAACTCTGCTATGCATTGGAATCATGAAGGAACTTGAAAAAATACATAGATATTCAGTTCTGATCTAAGAGTAATGGAATGACAGTTTTTCAGGGAGAGGCCTCAGAAGGGATGTTTCCTAATGCAGTGTCTTCTTAGTTGCATTGTCTTTCTAGTAGCCCCTTTCTTGTCATAGCAGTTTCAGATCTTTATATCTAGAGACTAAATGCCTGCAGCTGTAGCCCTGTGGCATCCGATCCCGTCAGATCTCGGAAGCTAAGCAGGGTCGGGCCTGGTTAGTACCTGGATGGGAGACTGCCTGGGAACACCAGAAGCTGTAGGCTTGGGAGAAGGACCTGGCAACCCCCTCCCAAAAATCAATCTGCCATTGAAAACCCTATGAACATCAGAGAAGCACTGACAATAGTGTTTCCCCTGTTGCACAGAGGGTCGCTATGAGTCAGATACCGACTTGACGGCACCTAACAACAACAACAACAAGAGACTAAATGTCTTTATCCATTACAAAAAAAGGAAAAGTTACTTAAACCTTAGTCTAACAGATGCATCATTTGTCTATAATTCACAGGAGCATTGCCTCATACTAACTTTGCATTAAAATGGGCTATTGTGAAGATATTATCAACTACAATCACTTTTGGTTCCACAATATACAGGAATGGTTGTAACTCTAGCCAAGCAGTATTTGGCATTATGTTTATCCACATATCATTCAGTCTCTATTAGAGTCTTCTGAGAACTAAGATGGCTCAAATTTGGCCTTTAAGAATGTCAAATCATCTTAACCAAATTTGTGCTATCCCCATGTTGGTTAAATTATAAGGCAATGGTTCTTTGCCTGTTAATAGGTGCAATTAGATTTAGATATAATCCTTTGTCTAGCATGCTCATGATCTTATAACAGGGGTGACAAAAAAGGTATACACATTTTAAGGGATGTTATCTACATATTACTTTTGAAGCTGAATTGAATTATGGTAGCATTGTGTAGAATGACATTGGCTCAAGAACTAAAAAGTTGATATTAATCAAATAAATTTCATGCACTCTTAAACATCCAAATGGAAAGTTTTCATCCCAAGCTGTATACACACACACACACACACACACACACACACACACACACACACATACACACACATGCACACATGTATGTGTGTGTTGAAGTTTTCACTGGAAAAGATTGAATTCAAGTGAGCCATTTATTTTTTGACCACATATTATTTGTGCTAACAAAAGCAATTTTAAAAAGAGCTATTAATAATTTGCCCAAAACAAGACAAGCATCAATCAGACTTATCAAGAATGTGTGCTCACCCTTGGCAGTCATGACCCAGATCCAAGGTGGAAGGGCTTTACATGAATGTTAGGGTCTCTTTCACACTTAACTAGTTTAGGTCTTTGGTTCAAGAGTTCACTTTGGCTACTGTGTGGAAGTGGTTGAGAGAGGACAAAACTAAAGAGCTCAGTGAGAGGGATTACACATGGAAGAATTATAGCATTTTATACCAGGATAGACCAGGACAGTGACAGTGAGGTGGGGAGAAGACACTAGAAGGAATTCGAAGGTAGAGCCTAAGGGAACATAGAATTGGTTGATTGTAGAGGATGAGCAGCCAGGATATGTTAGGAGGTATTCCTGGAAGTCTGGTCTGAGCACCTGAGTAGATGGGATGTGAGACTGTTAAATGACACAGGAGATTCTGAAGGTGAAGTGGGTCACCCATACCTGGATTTCCCAATGGAGAGTTAGAATATGTGGTTCTTCACGCTCCTCTGAAACGGGCAGTATGCTAGGAACAAGATCCAACTGTAGTAAGTATGAGCATTTGCAGGGGTAATCGAGAATAGCATGCCTGCACAGGTTACATATAGGTTCTGCTTTGTCATTTTGTCCTCCTTCCTATGTTCTAGACTCCATAATGGAAGTTGTTCAAACTCATTCCATGACCCATCCTAACCAACCTGCTTGTGCACTTGTGTCTTTCTCCTGTGGTGTGCCTTCTACTGGAAATACCCCTACCTCTTCACTTTTCCCATCTCCTACTTAATAACCATCTAAAATTCTCATTATTCCAAGTTTGGTCCCAGCTGAGCTATCACCTAGGAGTGATGGAAACTGTGTCAGACCTCAGTCAAGACCTGATGAATCAGAATTTGCATTGTGAAAAATTCTCTAAGTGATTTATATATGCCTCAAAAAATTTTTAAATATTGAAGATAACCCTTGTTCAGTAAAAACTGAGTCAAATTTGCCTGGATTAGTGAGTCCTCACAGTGCAACCCTCCTCATTCCTGGGACACTGAAGACCCAGGTGACCCCTTGTTATTTTGGGGCTGCCATGGGCTGCATGTGAAGAAGCAGAAATGAAAGGGCTGGAACTTGAGTTTAACTTTAGCCAGTATTTGCCTGTTGTGATCATTTTCTTTTCTTATTTCATTGAGCTTTCTCTTGGTATACAGAGTTGTCATCAAGCTTTTTTGAGTGCCTTTAAAATAAAAGAGAATCTCATGTTGATGAAGGAAATAGTTTTCTCCACTCCTTTGTCCCCATCTTCAGCCATTTTCCCATGGAGGTTGTATATCTGACATGCGCAATTCATGATTCTATACACTGGGAAATTTCCTGACTATTTCCAAGCAGTGTATTTCCTCCTTAACTAGCCTTCGCTGAAGTTACATTACATATTCTTGAACTTAAGCCTCAGTTGAAGCTGTTGAATCTCACTTTTAGGCTGCTAATGTTCAGACTCCAAAGATACTTCCTCAGTTTGGAGAGTTTTCCGTTGTCATGTAAGCTGTTCTCTCATTCAATTTTCTTGAAATAGTTGTTGTGATATTACTTGTTTTTCTATATCTGGCCATTTAAGGAGCACATTTAAATTAGAATCATCAATGAAACTCTTTAGTTTAACTTCTGATGGACAGGCTGGGTAATCTCCATGTCCCTTCCCCCATTTTTCTCTACTTCTAAGTTTCCACCATCCATGTGATCTCTATGGAGATCAGGCAAATATATGGCCTTCAGCATGATTCCACCCAAAGATTAATTAATTGTGGGTTTCAATGCTTCAGCACACCTGTTTGTTCCTTTGTTTCTCACACTCCTTGCTTCCATTGTCATTTTGAGTTGAGTGGCTCTGTAATTTGTTAAAGATGAGGGCTTTCATTCAAATTTCCTATTACTTTATTCTGAAGTTGTTTCCCATTATGATGCTTTTAGTATATCTTTGAGTCAGTCACTTAGAAAAGTTTACAATTCTTTGTTTTCTTCTTCTTTTGCAGTACTTGGGTTAAACCTAGGGCCTCGCACATGCCAGGCAAGTGTTCTACCCACGGGACAAACTCTAGTCCTTTTTTAATCATTTTTATTTTGAAGCAGGGTCTTGCAAAGTTGCACTTGGATTACAGGCACCCAACTGCAAGTTTCCTTTTACTGTCCTTTTCCAAAAATGCCTACTATGTCTTTAATAGGTGACTTGCTCAGATTTTTAAATGTCACCAAATGCAGTTGGTAACATCAGAGGACTGGCTGAAACCACAGAAACCTAATTTGTTAAACTTCTGAGAGCAAGAAACATTTCTAACTTAAAGACCACGAGTGTGTCAAAAGGAGAAATTTAAGCTGGAATTGGGAGCATGGCTTTTTGTAATTTAAGGAATGTTTTTTCAAGGCAGGGACCTGATTGGTTTTAAGAAAGTTCATAACATATTAGTTTAAGACTGTTATGCATAGTGAGTCAAGCATCCTGGTTGAGTTTTGATAACTTATTACCTTAAAAAGACATTTTCCCCCAAATAAGATAATTTGCTTGAATAATTTGGTTAATAGGAATTTCCTAAAGCAGTGACTTTATTTATTCATTTGCATTATGACATTCTAGCACAAGAATCTTCTGTAGCAATAGTTATTATGTTGACAGGTCATTTTTATTCTGTCTCCATCCCAGTTAGATGTTTGAATATTCTGAATCCAAACTATTCTCAATCTGCTTCTGAAATTCAGCTTTTGTTTCATTCATAACAATTTATCCAATGTTTAGAGACTGATTTACCGTTTTCTGAGTCACTTTTCCAGTGGTTCATTAGAAGTCTCCTTTTGATAAATATCTCAGAATGAAAGAATTTTGTTGTCTGAGATAGTAACATAGAAATCTGTTTTTATAAACAATGGTTGGAATTTTTTGATGGTTAACAATCCATTTCTTTATGATGTCACCCTTATAAAATAGCTACAGTTAATGTTTGCTCATAAAAAGACTTCTGGAACACGTGTATGTGTGAGCACACACATATATGTGGGTACTTCTAACTCATATTTAAATGATGCATTTTTAAGGTATTCAACTGCAACTAATATGTTAAACCCCATCACATGACATTTCCTAATTGACTATTTGATCTGTTTGAAATAATTTATATTGTCAAAGAAAAAGGATGCCATTGAATATGACATAAGAAAACTTGTGTGCTTTCTATATTCCAGCAAGGGTGAAATAAATCATATACACTTATCTGACTTCCATATTCTGCTTCAAAAAATGCTAACTATATCTTCTCCTTCATCTCAAGTAGTTCCACTTTTGGGTCTATGCCATTTAAAATAAAAGTGAGGAAAAGCAGAGCATAGTGGATGATGGCAGACTATGATGCAGTTTTGAAGACACTGAGTAAAATCTAATTTTAAAATGAAAAATCAGAGCAGGATCCAGGAAAAGAAAATCATTTTCATTTCTCTATATGCCCAGCAAGTTAGTGATTATGACTTTAGTGAATACTAAATACATCAAGCTATTTAACATAGAACATTTGAGAGCAGATATAGCATTGAAAATTACAAAGCCCCAAGTAAGTTATACGTCTAGAGGCCCTAGATGTCATCATAAGCATGAAGTACAGAAGTATCATGAGAATTCTTCCCTCTGACTAACCCACTCTCAAACTATTCACTAAATATTCAATGTCTAAGTAGAGATCTCTAAGACTTGTTTATAACAAATAAGAAAATTAATATTCTTATGGATTAAAACGGGGCTGGGATTTAGCTCAGTTGGTAGAGCGCTGTGCTGCAGTCTCTGAGGTTCTGAGTTCAATTCCCAGCACCGCAAAAATGGGAGAAGGGCCTGGCAATCCACTCCCAAGGCAATCCCGAAATACTCTGCCATTGAAAACCCTATGAGGGTCGCTATGAGTCGGATACCAACTCAACGGCACCTAACAACAACATAGATTAAAACATAAAATATCTTTCATTATAAAACTTTGTGAGGTCTTCTCAGATTATATTATTTCCATGTAATCAGCCCTTTACTTTGCCTTTTCTTAGCATTTATATAATTGGGGCAAAACCCCTATCAGAGATCATATCATGAATTGTGTTAAAATTGTTTCCCCCAAATTTCAAAGGCATATGTTGTCCTTCCCTAATTAGTTTGGAAACCCCTCAGAATGTGGAATGGTGTGTTCTGTTGCCCATTTTTTCTCCACACAAGGATTACATACACATTATTATAAGTCACTATTGAGGAATCAACTTATTCCTTAAAAACCAGGGAGAATGAGTTCATAGACTGGAAATTGATGCTTTACACAACATTCTCAATCCATCTTAGGTTTGTTATAGGGTAACTCTAGTGGTGCCTGACATAGAAAATGTATCAAAAGCCAACATTGCAAATACTATTCTTAGACGTGTAGAGGTATCATCCAAAATGCTTTTGCATCCTATTAGGTAAGAAAAATATAGAAATGAATAAGTTTTCATAAAACTAAGATATTACACCTAAAGAACCATGTTTTATCCTGAGATTATGATCAACAAATGCTGATATTAAGTATTACTCACCTGTATAGTTTAACAACTAACAGTCTTCTTTGACTGGCCACTTAGTACAAGTATTAGATCAGTTATTTAATATTTTCAGTAATAACCCAGAAAATTAGTTTTCTGTATATGCTAAAAGTCTATTGTTATAGGAAATAGTGGAAATATTAAATTTTACTTATTTTCATTTTCTCTTTAATATCAACTTAGTTAGAAAACAAGATTGACAACCTTATGTCAGTCCTCTCTTTAAAGTAATATATATAAGTACATATATATGTATATATGTATATGTGTATATATGTGTGTGTGTGTATATACATATATATGCTGATGAAAAAAGAACCCCATATAACTTATTTCACCTCTATAAGGCTTCTTTTTTTTTCAGTGCTAGGGATCAAGCCTGGGACTATGCATATGCTAAGCAAGCACTCTACCACTGAACTACATACCCAGCTCTTAATACTCTTTGTCTTTTATTTTTATTTTAGTAATATGTTTATTTCTCAGCTTCTAACATTTTAATTGTCTCCCACAGTTGAGTCTCCCTGAGTGTTTGCAGTGTCCTAGAAACTGAATGGAAACAAAAATATTCCTAACTCACTTCTTTGCAAAGTCTTAAGTGGCTCAAACTTGAAATAGGAAATGTGATATTGAACAAGAGGAGAAATATAGCAACTAAAAATAAACTCTGCCTGAAACTACTTGGAATGTGATATCAAAAAGTTGAAATACTGAGATATGTTGAAGTATATGTTAATTTATTCCTTCAGCTATTCATAAGCATAGCTAAATGGGATATTTTTAGATAAAATACATTTTAACACAGGGAATTTAATTTTGAACCAGATATTCTTAAGGTAAGACCTTAAAGTCATCTAGCCTAACCACAAGCAGTTTAGCCATAAACAGAGATTGACAGACAGGGATAGAGAAACAGAGAAAAGGCAGAGACTGACCACATTTCATGGAGATTTCACTCTTTTACATTGTGCATCCAACCCAGATGAAATGTTGGTGGTTGTTATCAGATATTTTAGCCAAGAAAGCAAAACCATGATGAAATGACAAAAGGCAAAGTCTTTTGTCAAGCTTTCCCTTAAACTTTCCCTTCAATCCACAAGCAGCTTAGTGCATTTTCTTTCCTAAGTATTTCTCAAATTTATACACTTCTTTTCATCCTCACTGTCTTCCATTCACAGCAAGCAGTTATCTTCCTTCTGTCTTCTGACTAATTGGTGTCTGCAGTCCTCTAGTACTCTCTTCAATTTAAAACCCTCCAGTATCATCCCTCTGCTCTTAGAATAAAAAGATCTTATGTGATCTACAGGACCGAATAATCTAGCCAGCAACTGTCTTCTCAGTCTCATCTAAAACTATTTCTTTCCTTTTCTATCCATTCCAAACAACATGACTCCTTTTAGCCCACCTTATTACTTAAAACTCAAATACATCATATGGATGACCAGTAATTACAGCAGAGTTGTTGTTGTTATTGAGTGCCAATGAGTTGGGTCTGCCTCATAGCGACCTGATGTACAACAGAATGAAATGCTATTCCTAGTGTTTTCCTGCCTTTGGCTCCCGAGTTGCTGGGATTACTGGCATGCACCACTGTGCCCGGGAGGAGTCACTATATGTTAAAATACTTAGTACATAGTGATGCTTTTGAGATGGATCTAGTTACTTAGCCAAGGGTGCTGCCCTGAAATTTGTGATCTTTCTCCTGAGTGATAGGATTACAGGTGTGCTCCACTAAGCCCAACAATATTTCATTCTTTTATAGATAAATATACTTTGTTTTATAAATATACTCATTTTGTTTCTTAAATTCATATTTGTTATCATTGTCGTTAGGTGCTATCGAGTCGGTATCTGACTCATAGCAACCCTCATAGGGTTTTCAATTGTTGACTGTTTCAGGATTGTCTTGGGAGTGGATTGCCAAGTCCTTCTCCCATTTTTGTGGTGCTGGGAATTGAACTCAGGACCTCAGAGACTGCAGCGCAGCGATCTACCAACTGAGCTAAATCCCAGCCCAAATTCATATTTACATATCTTAATTAAAATAGTTTACCACATACATAAAAAACTTCAGATTTATAGCACTTACTAGAGTCACATTTTTGGTTTGGATTTGTAACAATTTAAAAAAAACCCACTTCTGTATCATTAGAAAAGCTGAAAGCAGAAACTCCATCTGATTTTTATTAGTCTTCTATACCTCATGTATATTTAGCTCAGTTAGTACAGCACCCCTCTGCAGTCTCTGAGGTCTCATGTTCAATTCCCAGCACTGCAAAAATGGGAGAAGGAGGGGGCAATCCACTCCTTAGGCAATCCTGAAACAGTCAGCCATTGAAAACCCTATGAGGGTTGCTATGAATCAAACATGACTCAATGGTACCTAACAACAACAACAACAACATACCTGATATCTAAAATAAGGCTTGTCACATAGTGAATGGGGAGTAAGTAAAAAATTTCTTAAATCACATAACTCTTTATTGTGAAGAACCTGACCTTGCCCTAGATGACATTGGGCAAATTGAACAAGGGCAAGATGAGTGTATGTTCATATTACGGTACACAGGCTTTGCTGTGTGAGTCATGTACTGAAATATATTTCCCTCTCTTCTCCTGAAGGTCAGCCTGTTGACTAAGAATCAACAATTCACGTTCACCTATCATGGGCATATCATTTGAAGTAATTTTATTGGACCAGACAGGATTATGCCATATAATCCTGTGTTTCCACAATGGAAGCTCTATTCAAGCAGAAAGCAGCAAACTACAGAATCTAAGTGTTTTCAGTAAACATTCCTAAAGGACATGGTGGGGATATAATGAAGGCAAAATAAGCAGAATTAAATCATGTGTATTATATGTGAAATCTGAACATTTCCATAAGTAAAAATTGCTGGGAAAAATCAGAATTCAGGTATGGGTCAGAATTCAGAATTCAGAAATTCAGAAATCAGAATTCAGAATTCAGGTATGGATTATGTTTAATAATTTTGAAGAGTATTTTTATATTAAAAATGTGCTATTTGCATATTTAGAAAAAATGAAATACATCAACTGGTATCATTTTGTAAGCTTGAAATCTTACTCATGTAGCATAGAAGGTCATGATATAATCTGAAGAATTATATAGGAAGGAAAAAGGATCCAATAAACTGATTGAGAAAATAATTATCAAGAAAATTAGGAATATGACTCTACCCATCACCAATTCACGAGGGTGGGTATACAGCTATCTCAGCTAGAAAAAAAAGATGACATGTGAGGAAATAATCCAATGCTTTTCATGCTTTTCCCTTCTCTTATGCTGGTTTTTGCTGAATAAATATATATATATATGCTTCAGAAAAAGCAAAAGAACTTAAGACACAGAGAAAGATAGACAAGACACAAGAAATATGCCTGCTCCTTCAAGACAAAAGGTTTATACTGTGCTACCAAGTGTTCCAATAACAACTTTCTAGGCACTGAAAAACACAATGAAAGGAAGTTAATAACTATTAGGACATTTCCCCAAGTCTACGGCCATTGGAATAGGCAAAGTACACTCAAAAGCAAGGCATTCTCTTTCACTGATGAATATCCAGGTAACCCCAAGACAAGTGAGGCTTCCCCATCCCAATTCTTAATTTGTGAAGGTTGATGTAGAGTCTCCCCAAAAGATTGGACTTGAAAAATACTCTGGATTGTATTAAAAAGAGTAGAGATGAAGACCTGAATTTTATGTCATTGAAATCACACATTGTTATGGGAAAAAATGTGTGTGGGCCTCCCAAACTCATATATTGAAATCCTAATACCCAATGGGCCTATAGCCATACCACTGTGGTATCCAATACCATCAGATCTCAGAAGCTAAGCAGGGTCCAGCCTGGTTAGTACTTGGATGGGAGACCGCCTGGGAACACCAGGTGCTGTAGGCTTGGGAGAAGGACCCAGCAACCTGCTCCCAAAAATCAATCTGCCATTGAAAACCCTATGAATAGCAGAGAAGCACTGACAGTAGTGATTCCTCTGTTGTATGTAAGGTCACTAAGAGTTGGAGTCTGACTTGATGACACCTAACAACAACAACAATGCCCAATGAGATGGTATTTGGTGGCAGGGCCTTTGTTGTTGTTAGGTGCCATTGAGTTGGTGTCTGACTCATAGCCACTCTATATACAACAGGTGAAACCTTATTGTTAGTGCTTCTCTGCTATTCATAGGGTTTTCAATGGCAGATTGATTTGGGGGAGTGGTTGCCAGGTCCTTCTCCCAAACCTATAGCACCTGGTCTTCCCAGGTGATCTCCCATCCAAGTACTAAGCTGGCCCAACCCTGCCTAGTTTTTAAGATCAGAAGGGATGGGACACCACAGTAGTGTGGCTGAAGGCAGGCAGGCCCTTTAGGACTCAGTTAATCATGAATATGGGGCCCTCATAATGGTGTTGGTGCTAAATCATTTTATCAAGAACCCTTCATATAGTATCATGTCATGTTATTACTCTGGTTGGATTCCTCCACGATTTTCCAGATGACATGTGATCAATCTAGCCTGTGTATAGCAAGAACGCTGTTAGAATAGTTCAGCTAGAATCTCCTTTACCAAAATGTTACTTCCTAGTAATTTTCCATCCACTGTCCTTCACCACACTTTTCAGCGATAAATTCCCACTTGCTCAGGCTATTTTTGGGTTTTAGTTCAATCTCTCTCTCATTGCAAAAAAATTCTCATTGCCCTTCGTCCCTATGCTTATTGAGAATGTCCTGAATAAAATTTTCCATACTAAGCCTTAAAATAAGTATCACTAAATATTTTTTTACTATTACCCAAGTGTTATGTGGTGTTTCTGCTACTTAAAATTTGTCTTTAAAATTCGTTTTACCAACTGAACCCACTTTTTGTGAGAAATCTAATACTGTCCTTAGATTTCTCAAAATTTCCAGGTACCTTAAGTACATACAGTCATTTCTAGCTGCAAGAATCCTCTGTTAATTAATTATTGGTCTTATTTTGGATTTACTCCTATGGCAATAGTCTTCTATCGTCTCTGCTAAAGATTCTACATATCCTTTCATTCTATAGACCACTAAATTCTGAAGGTCATAGACTCCCAACTCCTAGTAGCTGCTGGAGGGCAGGGCTTGGATAAGAATAGAGTGTGTTCGGTTCATATATTTGGAATATTTCAGTAGAGAAACCCACGGAGTAATGCCTTAGTATTAAAACATCAATTATGTTCACAATGCTTACCTATACATAAGAAAATCCTGAAAATACACAGAATGATCTCATGTTCTCTGGATGCAGAATAACATTGAAGATTCTTGTCATTCAGTTAGTATAATTTCAATTACAATTTATCTTCGGAAGGCTTTTAAATTACCCCAAAACCTGATCAAACATGAAGTACTTATTCTATAACATCCAAGCGACAGCCCAATACTTTATGAATCAGGGTCTTGATAGTAGATGAGTTCCCTTACAAGTGTTTACTGAAATGACTATTTAGATATGTAAGAACTACAGATGGGGGCAACAATGCTCAGACACTGGCAAAACAGGAAGCCATTCCCTGCTAGGCCTAAACAAGCAAAGAAAGAAATAGGGGTATTAGATCTGGGTGCAAGAGGGTATATCAGTGCTTTCAGAATCCAGTGCAGGGAGAGAGAAACGAAAAGATGAAAACTTCTACTCTCACTCTTCTTTTATCATCCATTTTTCTACAAGTTCTTCCCACTAGCTCCAAGTACAGCTTGAAGCTAGAAGGAAAGAATCTATATGAACCACTCTCCTGAGGCACAGAAGAGAAGCAAACTGAAAAGAATCAGCATGTGACCTTCACTGTAAATGACACCAAAAGCATTTGGATACATCAAGCTTTATTAAATATTGTCTAGCCCTTTTCTCTCTCTCTCTCTCTCTCTCTCTCTCTCTCTCTCTCTCTCTATTTATTTATTTACCTATTTATTTGTCATACTGGGGTGCTGAAACCAGGTCCTCATGCACACGTTGCACAGAGCTGCACCCCCCTAGCCCATTTACTTTTTACTTTTTATTTTGAGTTAGGGTTGGTCTCATTAAATTAGTACAAGCTGCCTCTGGCCTCAGACTTGAGATCCTATTGCCCCCACCTCTGGAATTGATAAAATTACTGCCCTGCACCACTGTACCAGGCTAAGCCCTTCTTTTTGAGAAGTGTATTTCTTATCTCTCAGTACCCATCTAACTTATTCCTTCTTACTTTATTATTCAGAAAAATTTAGTTTCACACTCTCTGCTTGCCTCTAGAATGCCATTTCTTTCTGCACTATTAAAGACCAAATATTGTGCTCTGCTCAAAAACCAGCTATTTCTTCAGACCCTCTCTTCTATATCAAATATACAGCTGTAACTTAGGAATTTCTAACTTTCCTCTCTCGCTGCACTTTAGACTCTGAGAGAAGGGCAAAGAGCAATAAAATAGGAACTATTATGTCATTCACCACTCTATGGAAAGCATAAGTGGCAGCTATCAACTTTGATTTTAAATATTTTTTCTTAATTATATAAATTGGAAATGAAGTCAATGAAGCAAGAACATAATAAGAGGAGACACAGACAACTGTGTAAATGCTTTTAACATTAGCACTCAATGAGCTATTATTTGGCATTTTTAATTTTAAAAAACAAGTAGATTAATGAAAAGTGAATGTCTACTTTATAGAATTGCTGATGAGCTGAGCAAGCAAACTCAACCTAGTCCTCCCATCAAAAGGGACTTATTACTTGGTGTCCCTAGTTTAGCCTGGTAATTTCTAAAGAATGATTCCATAAATCATAAGCTACACTGTGATTGCTAGCTCATTTTTTGTGGGCGTATGAGTTTAGGTAATGCTATCACCAGGGACACAGTCTCCTCTTCAGAGACATTGCTTCTCCTTGATAAAATAATTTAAAAATAAATACAGAGGGGAACTCAAGGACAATGTATTGGAGTTAGAGAGGGAGAGAATGTCCTATGCCTCAGGGTAAAAGTGAGAGCCGGGAAAGAGATGGAAGAAGTACAGACAGAAAGTTACACTTTTTCTGTGAGAATTCAGAAAGTGGGCAGGCATGTCATCAGAGAACTGGAGAAACCTGGAAGGAAACCTCAGTCCTTAAGCAAAGTGAGCTGTGATTAGACAGATCTCCAAGACAAAGAGACAAAAAGACCAGAGAAGAGCTGAAGTGAGTTTTAAGAAGGCACAAATATAAAGATTCACCTTGGAGAGACAAGACAGGCACACAGAGAGAATGGGGTAAAGGGTCTTTGTTTTGGTTCGGTTTTTATTGAGTGTAAAGCAATAGTCTATCCAACCTGATGTTAAATCCTGGGTGCAAGATTCGTGCTCAGATCTTTTTATGCAAGCCAAGGGGGGAGTATTTAACCTTATTATTATTGTAGTGAGTGAAGAACTGCACTGTGTGGCCATGCACTCAAGACATGCCAGAGGCAGAAAGGAACAACTGCATTGTTGTCAGTTTACCTTTTAGCTTTGTGGACAGGAAGGAATAGCATTTATTGCTACAAGTTTACCTTTTAGCTTTGGGTCAACTAAAAGTTTCCATGTCAAGTAGCCTGTGGACTTTTATCATTTACTTACTGAAATGATAGCACTGGTTTATCTCTAACCTAGCAATAGTTCTATCTTTCTTTTTTTAACATAGGGTGGATCTTGCCTCCCCTTGGTCTGGATGTGGGAACATCTGCTGTCCACTTTTGTAGCAGAAGTTACTGATCAACAATGATGTGATCTATAAAGGGTGATATCTACCAAGATATTAGTGAACACTGGTCATGCCATTTGTTTCAAGGTAGCTGACATATTTGGTATTCATATGTTTCAAATGGTGCCTGAAAGGAACATGGCTGAAGAAGGTCCCTTTATTCCCTTTTCCTGCCTGGAATCCCTTATCAATATCAAGTGAACTTTATTCCCTACTTAGCTGCTATTGTTATTAGATGCAGTGGAGTCGGTATTCGACTCATAGCGACCCTACATATGACAGGTGAAACACTATTATCAGTGCTTCTCTGCTGTTCATAGGGTTTTCAATGGCAGATTGATTTTTGGGAATAGGTTGTTGGGTCTTTCTCCCAAGCCTACAGTAGTACACTGCCAGGTGCTCCCTGGTGGCCTCCCATCCAAGTACTAACCAAGCCTGACCCTGCTTAGCTTCCAAGATCTGATGGGATCGTATGCCACAGAGCTATGGCTGCAGGTTCTACTTACCTAGTAGAAGTTTATTCCTTACTTATCTAATAGTGACTGGGCCATGGATGAATTCCATTACATGAAGATTCAAGAACCCAGATTCTTTCCAGGGCATGGCTGTGTCATCCTGCAAGGTCTCTTTTCATTTATATTTATAAGTAGAAGGAAAAATAGATCTTTCAGTGTTGGAATTATACTCTTTCTAGAAGCATTGGCATGGAAATGACACATATTATTACTATGCACTTTCCATTGACTAGAATTTGTCATACAGTTGTATTTAATTTCAAAAGAGACCAAAAATATTGGCTGGATTTTTCTCATGAAGAGAAAATAGATTTTTGATAAGTAGCTTTTCCTTATCACAAGAATGAGTATTTAAACATTCACCAATGTCTAAATAATCATTTAAACTTTTGATATTTAAAATTGCCTATCAACATTTATCAATAAAGGTAAAAAAAAGTTGCTATCACTGAAAAGTTAACTATTTTAATATTGAATAAGCCTTTCTTTTCTATGTACCTGAAATTAAAATGTTCATGTTTAATTAGTATGTTGTTCTTGTTGTTGCTGTTAGCCACCACCAACCCAGGTCAAACTCATAGTGGCCCTATGTACAACAGAACAAGACAGTCCTGATTCTCTGCCATGCCCAGCACTATTCTCAGTGCTTCTCTGCCATTCATTGGGTTTTAAGTGGTGGATTATTTTGGGGATGAATTGCCTCTCCCTACCCCACAGTACCTGTTATTCCCTGAAGGTCTCCCATCCAAGGACTAACCAGACCAACCCTGCTTTTCTTCCAAGATCATGCAAGATCAGATGCCACAGGGGTATGACTGCAGACTTAATTAATGTGGTATTGTTGTTAGGTGCCATCGAATTATGTCCAACTCATAGCCACCCACATGGGGTTTTTAATTGATTATTTCAGGATTGCCTAGGGAGTGCATTGCCACGTCCTCCTCCCACTTTTGCAGTACTGGGAATCTAACCTGGAACCTCAGAGATTGCAGAGCAATGCTCTATCAAATGAGCTAAATCCCAGCCCCTAAATAATATAAACAAAGCAAAAATAATTAGTCTTCAATTTAAATTTTACAGAACCAACAATGGCAAAACGTTCTGCCATATGCTATTGTTCCATTTAACTCCTTAAATAAAACTTAGAATATGAAGTAATATCTACAATTACAATGCTGACTAAAAGTTTATTCTTTCAGTGCTTATTAAAACCTAAATTAAAAAATTTTATTAATTATAAAATATCTTCAAAAGTTTAATTGGAAATAATTAAATTAATTTCTGTAATAAAGAAAAAAGATTAAAACAAGAACTTTTCTAAAGTTCAAGTTTGGTTACTATTAACTATTTTTTATTCACGTCTGGCTTCTCATTTAAGTATCATCTGTAAGCCAATACAAAATTAATTAAGTTCTTTTTTTTTTCAGTCATTTAATCAATTCCTACACAGCTTTTTATGTTAAGCTCATGCTATTTGGTGACCACAGAGTTATTAACAAGACAACTAAAGACTTATAGTATAGTATAGTACGATTAGTGAACTTTTACTATATGCTCATTCAATTCACAAAAAAAATCATGTAGAATTGGTATTATTGCCTCCATTTGATAATAAGAACATTTAGACTCAGAGAGAGTTTGAATAATTTTTTTCAAGACCTGACTGTTTAAAACAATGAAATGGAAACCAAACACCAAGTACCATGTCTATTACATGTAACTAGAACTGAATTTCATTTGAAACAAGTCAATTCTTAAAAATTCAATGCTCACTAGATGATTTTTCATTGTATAGTTTACTTTGTCTAATTTTAAATTTATATTTCCTACTCTAATGTTCAAAAATTTTATTTCATTATAGATGTAGTTTCACTCACAGTTTCTAACAAAACAGTGGTTTTCTAGCAGGGAAGCACAGTTTTTTCTTTTCAGTAGAGGGATTAGTTGTTGACTTTTTAATAATGTGTGAACAGTGCCATCTTCTGTCTGTGTTCTCATCAGCAATTGGGAACATAGCCTTGTAAGACTGGGTTAATACCGATCAGGGACAGCAAGCAAGGAATCTGGAGCACTTACAATCTTGGCAAAACATACAACATCTTTGAATACTTGTGAAGAGACTAATTATTTGAAAGAATTCTCTGGGCAAAGACATGTTAAAAATACTGCTGTGCAATTAATTATCTGAAATTTCCAAGTAGCCATGCAAACAGTGGAATGAATAGCAAGGAGGCAGAAGGGAGGGGACGGTGACAGAAACTGGTGGCAAGTGGTTATAAAGATTTAGGGTCAACAGAGTCCCCAGAACAAAATAAACAGCTCTTCAGTTTGCTTTACCTTTTGTCTACACATCCTGCTCACCCTTCACCTCTCAAGAAACACGCTGAATCTTGAAAGCACCCTTGTCAAACAAGAAAATATGAAAAAAATAGAAATCAAATAAAATATTAAGCCCCGAAGTTCCAGTGCCAGAAAAAATACTTTTTTCTCTCTACATGAAGCAAGCACAGTGATCAAAACTGAAGCAAGTGCAACAACTTTGAGAAATGTGAAAATCTTGTAGTGTTGACCTCTCAGCCGAACATGACATTTTTATAAAATCTATACGATTTTGCAAAATCTATTATTTGTCTCACCTTACTTCCTACCCACCTCACAAAAGAAAAAAAAATACCTAAAAACTGTAAGTTGAGTTCTTCTTAGGGTTATGTGTGCTCATTTAAGCATCTCGATTTTGTAAGACTCATCTTTCCTATCTCAACTAGGTTTAAGCTTTCTGACTAGTAGAAACTTGCAATAGTATCTTTCATGTTAATCCTTTTAACTGCTCAGAATATAATTGTTCTTCCAAGGAATGTGATGACATGGTAGAAACTGCAATTGTACATACCAGGTGGTTGAAGTTACCTTAGAGATCTCCAACAGCAGTAAAGCAAACAGCTTTAATCCATGTTTCTAAAAGTGTGACTTTCCAGAAGGGCAGTGGCACATGATCTCACTCATGTGAAGTACTAAAAAGTTGATGCCTCAAAAGTTGAGACTAGAATGGTGGCTGTCAGAGGCTGGAAGACTAGGGTGGAAGGAAGGATTGGGAAATGCTGATTAACAAGTGCTATGTCGCTATGAGTCGGATACCGACTCGACGGCACCTAACAACAACAACAATGTTATAATTTGGGGCTGAAATTTAACTCAGTTGACAGAGTGCTGCTCTTTGCCCTCTGAGGCCCTATGTTCAATCCCCAGTCCTGCAAAAATGGATGAAAGACCTGGCAATCCACCCCTGAAGCAATCCTGAAACAATCAGCCATTGAAAACCTTGTGAATAAGAAGAGAAGCACTGACATAGGGCCAGGCAAGGCGCAGTGTAGGGGAGTGTTTTTGTTCTGTTGTGTATAGGGTCATATGAGTTGGGCCCAACTCAATGACACCTAACAGCAACAACAACATCATGTTTTAATTAGAAAGGAGAAAGAAGTTCTTATGTCCTGCCACACATAGAGTGACTATAAAGAAATAATGTGTTGTATATTTCAAAACATTTAAAATCTAAAAGTAGCTGGGTGCAGTGATGTACACCTGTAATCCTAGCAACCCTGGAGGCTAGAGGCAGCCTATGTAATTTAAGACCTTGTCTCAAAATAAAAAATAGAAAAAAGGGGCTGAGGTTTCAGCTCAGTGATAAAGCACTTGCTAGCATGTACAAGGCCCTGGATTGAAACCTCCAGTACTGCAAAAGAAAAGAAAAAAGAAGAAACAGTAGAAGAAAGAGTGTTGAATAATTTTACCATAAAATGATAAATATTTGAGAAGACAGATGTTTGCCTTGATTTAAACATTACACAATGTATACATGCATCAAAAAATCACATAGTACCCCATAAATATGTGTAATTTTTATGAATTTTCAGTTAAAATAAAAACTAAAAAATATAGCTTCTGTGAGAATGTTTTCTTTCTTTTTTTGCTAACTGTTTTTGTATACTTAGGAACAAAATGGATACAGTGACCATGTGTAAGTAAACTAGCGCATGTAACAGAAAAATTTCCCATGTATAACCTGGGGAAAATTTTCATTTAACTTTTGCTGAATTATTCACAAAGGACCTGTTTGTGCCTGTCTGCTTTTTCACACTTTTACTAAAAAGAGAGGTTTTTTTTCTCCCCTTTTCCTTCTCCTCCTCCTCCTCCTCTTCCCTCTTCTTTTACTATATGTTAGGCTAAATTTCATTCAATCAAGTCACCACCCTCCAAAACTTCCTAATTCATAAAATAGTTCATTTTGTTTATGGACTTTGTATCATGGGGTAGGTTAGCCAGTTCTGGACTGAGGCAATTAAAATTGAAGTTTTCCAAAATTAACCAGTCAAATTATTAACATGTCTCTAAGAATGCTGGGTATCTAAGGTTTGGTAGTTTTTCAAGCTTGAAAAGAGCTCTCCACCTTCTGAGGGATGCACACAAAGGTCCTCCTGATATAGTTACCTACTAACTCCACTCTATTCCACATTAACTGAAGATATCCTACTTTGGTTTCATAATATTAAACACAACTTTGGAAACCGGTAAGTTCATATTAATTTGTCAGTCAGCACAAGAAATTTTTCTTCTTGAATTGGCTCATATTGATCTAGAGATTCACTAATATCAGTATTTCACTATTTCTCATAGCAGAGCATTTATTACATGATACCATGGGCAGGATGTTTTCGCCTATGAAGTGATTGTCCTGATCTAAAAATGCACTAAATACTGATTTCCCTTCATACAAAACAATAGTTCTTTCTACCTTTTCTTTTTTCTTGTAGAACTAGGGGTTGAACACAGGGCTTCTAACATGCTAGACAAGTGCTTCACAATGAATTGTACCCTCAAGCACCTCTCTTAATTTTTATTTTGAGACAGGATCTCACAAAGTTGGGCAGACTGCTTCTGGTCTCAAACTCGAGATCCTCTTGCCTCAGCCTCCCCAGTTGCTGGAATTATATACATGAAATACAGTGCCTGGCTTTCTAGATTTTCCAATGAAGCTACTTCTGAAGTATGCATAGTACAATTCATTATGGAAATCTTACCTCTCTACTGGTTCCCTCTAGGTGTAGATAAGCACAAGTTGCCTGGGCAAAGTAAGATGAAGAGGTAAGGTGAGCAGTTATTGTTAAGTGCCTTCAAGTCTGGTTCAACGCATAGTGACACTCATAGGGGTTTCAATGGTTGATTGTTTCTGTATTGCTTCAGGACTGGATTGCCATGTCCCTTTCCCATTTTTGTCATGTTGGGGATCTAATGTGGGTCCTCAGAGAGTACAGAGCAGTGCTCTACCAACTGAGCTAAACCCCAACCCTTATGTGAAGTGTAGGGGGATACAATTGCTGCAAACACTCCTAATCTCTTTACACAGATCCTCCTAAGAATGAGATTCTACCATTTTATGCTCAGTCATTCCTGTCAACCTATGATGCTGAGAGACAGAAGGGACCAAAGGAACCATGCAATACAACTGATTGATTATACCAACCAGCAAGCAAGTCACTGGGGAGCACAAGCTTTCAGCAGAACCCCCCTCACCATTCTATACATAAGACTATATACAGATCTCCTGTAATTACTGTTTATTCAATTTGCACTTGTTTTTCTCATTTACCACAATTATCTTAAGGTGAAGATCCCAGCACCAAGGAAACTGGAAGGGTGATGGCACAGCTCCAATCTTTGGTGACACTGTTATTTACTAAGGCACTATCCTTTGTTATCTAACCCATATTTCTCCTGTGGTCAAAAGAATGAAAAAATTCCAGTAAGTCAGCTTGTACCCAATTTCTCTCTCTTTCTCTCTCCCTCAGTCTCCACAAACACACACACACACACACACACACACACACACACACACACACACACCTCCACCCTTACTTTCTTTTTCCCCTATGATCTATTTCTTTTCTTTACATTGTTGTTGTTGTTGTTAGATGCTGTCGAGTCGGGTCCTATTCATAGTGATCCTTTGTACAGCAGAACGAAGCACCCCCCAATTCTGTGCCAGGCACACAATATTATTTGTGTTTAAGTCCATTGTTGCAAATATTATGTCAATCCATCTAATGGAGGGTTTTCCTTTTTTCATTGACCTGCCATGCTCCCAAACATGATGTTCTCCAGGGATTGGTCCTTCTTGACTACATGTCAAAAATAAAAAACACAGTCTAGCCATCCTAGCTTCCAAGGTGAACTCTTGTGTTTTCTTTAGGACAGATCTGTTGGTTCTTTTGACAGTCCATGGTATATTCAATATTTATCTCCAGTACCATAATTCAAAAGCATCAATTCTTCTCCTGTCTCCCTTGTTCAATGTCCAGTTTTCACAACCTCATGACGTGACTGAAAATACCATGCATGAGTCAGGTGCCCCTTCGCCTTCAATGTAACATCTTAACTTTTCAATACTTTAAAGAGACCTTTGCCTCAGCTTTTCCCAAAGCAATGTGTCTTGATTTCTTGACTGCTGCTTCCATGGGTGTTGATTATGGAACCAAGTAAAGCATAATCATGGACAACCTCAATGTTTTCTCCATTTATTGTGAAGTTGCATACTGACACAGTTGTAAGGATTTTTGTTTTGTTGATGTTGAGCTGCAATCCATACAGAAAGCTATGTTCTTGGATCTTCATCAGTAAATGTTTCAAATCTTCACTTTCAGCAAGCAGAGTTTTATCATCTGCATAACTCAGGTTGTTAATGAGTCTTCCTCCAATTCTGATGCCTCATTCTTCTTCATAAAGTCCAGCTTCTCAAATTATTTGCTCAGCATAGAAATTGAAGAGATATGCTGAAAGGATACAGCTCTGATGTACAACTTGCTTGACTTTAAACCAAGTAGTGTTTCCTTTTTCTATTCAAATGACTTCTTCCTGAGCTATGTACAGATTCCTCATGAGTACAATTAGGTGCTCGGTATTCCCATTCTTCAAATGTTATCCACCATTTGTTATCATCCACACAGTCAAATATCTTTGCATAGTTGATAAAACATAGATAGACATCTTTCTGATATTCTCTGCTTTCAAGCCAAGATCCATCTGACATCAGCAAGGATGTCCCTGGGTCTTACCCTCTTCTGAATCCAGCTTGATTTTCCAGCAGCATTCTGTCTACATACTGCTGCAGTCAATGTTGAATTATGTTTAGTAAAATTTTGCTTACATATGATATTAATGATATCATTCTACATTCAGTAGTTTCTACATTCAGTAGAATCAAAGTAGACTCTACTTGGAGGAGGCAACTCTTCTCCCGCAATAGTCTTTTGAGTATCTTCCAACCTGCAGGGCTCATTTTCTGGCACTATATCTGACTTTGTTTCTCTTCTACCCACAGGGTTTTCAATGGGTAGTTGTTTTGGGAGTGGGTTGCCAGATCCTCCCCGCTAGTCTGTCTTAGTCTGGAAGCTCAGGTGAAACCTGTCCACCATGGGTGACTCTGCTAGTATCTGAGATACCATTGGCATAGTTTTCAGTCCGGAGATACCATTGGCATAGTATTCAGCCTCATAGCAACACTCAAGCTCCCACAGTACAGAAAACTGACAGACATGTGGGGGTTCTATACTTTAGTAACTATTAAAGTATCTCTTAAGTTTACTAACTCACTTCATTTTAGTTCTGAAAGCTTCCCATTTTCCTATAAAACAAATTCACCCTCTGCTACATCTGACCCACAGTAGTGCAGTCTTTCTCAGTTGTATGGATATGGATATCTTAGGCTTCCAAAGTATTGTTCTTCCCAAAAATTTGAGGAAAAACAAAAGGTGGTAGTAATAATAATGATAACAACAACAACAACAACCACCAAGCAAGCAAGGAATTGCACTTGACAAGAAACAGCTGAATAAACCACTGTGTCAAAAGGAATAAGTGGCATAGTAGAGCGAATCCATGGTTAAGTAGTAATTAACTTTCTAATGTGCATGCTTTTGAAGTCTTCTTGTAACTCTTCCATTTTTCTTCATTAACTCACATTTTTCTATGTGTTTGTGGACACTGCTCCCCATTTGTCAGCAGTTCTGGATCTTTTCACAAGGTATCCAGTTTTTCTCATTCCATTTCTTCAGTGCTCTAAACAAAAGGATGTCATCTATATGAGCAAGCATACTGACTACTCAGATATACTAAATTTCCATTAAGCAGTGATATATACATTTGATCCTATCAACAACCTGCAAAGAAGAGCTTTATGTATAAAGAAAAAGATAATCTTATTTGTCTGTCCAAAAAGTCAAGCTATTTTCCAATGTCTCACAATGGAAATGTGACGTAGTTGAGATGCAAGACCAGGTGTATTAGCATGGCTTCCACATTCTTTCATATGAATGGAAATGATTTGTTCAGAAGGTATTAATTCTCCTTTTCAGTAATCATTTTCTTTAAGCTAATCTTGTTTTGCAATAAACATAACTAATCTAAGGGTGCTTTCAATCCCACAAAATAGATAGTTTTATAGTTTTCATTAATCCTTGAATTGAGTAGGATTTTAAAAGTAATGAATTTGAAGCTTATTTGAATTACATTAGTTACCACACAAATATTAGTAGAAAAAATAAAATGCCCAAGTTTAACAATCCTATCATTTCTTCTGATTTATATCCAATTAGTGTGGTATATATAAATTGAACTATTCTATCATGTGTTTTTATGGATAATTCATTTGTCTATGGATCAGTTTGCTACAGTTGCCAAAATAAAATACCATAGGCTGGGTGGATTAAAAAACAGAATTAATTTTATTAATTATCTGGGGAATGTAAGTCCAAAATCAAAGTGCTAACAATTGATTTCTCATGAGGCTCTCTCCTTGACTGATAGATGGTCACCTGTGTGCTCACTGTTCACATGGTCATTTTTCTGTGCATGCACCCCAATATCTCTTTTTATGTTCAAATTTCCTCTTCTTGTAAGGACACCAGTCATAGTGGATTAAGGCCTACCTTACTGACCTCATTTTGCCTTAATTATCTCTTTAAAAGTCCCGTCTTTAAAAGTAACAGATTCTTAGGTAGTGGGGCTTAGGGCATTAACAAAAAAATCTGATGATGATGAAATTTTGCCACAACAGTGTGTGTAATTGATAAACTACAGCCAAAAATTTTGAATTTCTATTTGTATAAAGAAAGAAGGTGCAACTTTAGGCCTTGAAACAGTTCAAACAAAGAAAGTGGTAAACTTGATCCATACTTTAAACAGTTTATCAGATTTGAAGTAGACAAATAGAAGATAAGTTATTTTCCTATATCAGAGAATATTTTGACTATAGAAGTGACATAAATTGAATATGAGAAACATAAATACCATGGAAATGAAGAGAAATGCTCTGAAGACAAGAAGGCTGGAATTATAGATGTCAAAAAACTGGAATTTGTAAGTACATATCTATCAAGTGATAATAGCTGGGAGTTTAAGTCAGATAGAAATGACTATTAAAGTTAGTAAAATACATCAGTGCAATTTGACATATTAGAGAAATACAGCCCAAATGACAAAGATGATACGAGTGTTGTTGTTAGGTGCCATGGCATCAGGTCTAACTCATAGTGATCCTATGTAAAATAGAATGAAACATTCCCCAACTCTGTGCCAGGAACATGATCTTTTTTACTAGTTGAGGGTTTTCTTTTTTTTGTTAACATGCCATGCTCCCAAACATGATGTCCGTCTCCAGGGATTGGTACCTCCTGACATGTTCAAAATATGTAAGATGCCATCCTTGCTTCCAAGTAGCACTCTGGTTGCACTTCTTCTAGAACAATTCTATTGGCAGTCCATGGTATATTCAATATTCATCTCCAGAACCATAATTCAAAAGCATCAATTCTTCTCCTGTCTCCCTTATTCAATGTTCAGCTTTCACAAGCATATGATGCAACTGACAACTAAGAGTGGTCATTAAAAAATAGGTTCAACCAAAATGAATAAAGTTGAACAGTAATATTGACAAAAATAATCAAAGGAGAAAAAATACCTGTCATGAGTCCATTATCAGTAGATTCTGTAATATTTAAGGAATTGATGTCCTGAAGCAGAGTCTTGAACCTTTCGGGGATATGATATTTCTTAATCATATAAATTTTCAAAAATGAATGAAAGTCTGTAACTCTAGAAAGAATAATGGCAGTCCCTCAGCACTTAACCATATGTGTAAAATATAAGTAGAATACTGGAGAGAATTGCTACCAATCTTGGAATGTTATTAAGAATTCTTAAAATGGCAAAATCATCTACAGAGTTTTTGGCTTTAAAATGCAACACTAAAAAATAGTTCCAGGTGCAGTGGCACACGCCTCCATTCCAAGCAATTTGGGAGGCTGATGGAGGAAGATCAGGAGTTCAAGACCAGACACAATCTGCATAACTTAGTGAAACCATGTCTCAAAATTAGAAAAAAAAAAAAAAAAAACAATAATGGCCTGGGGGGTGAAGCCCAGTAGCAGAGTACTTGCAAAGTGTTAGGCCCTGAGTTCAACACCCAAGTATTGAGAAAAAAAAAAAAAAAAAGACTAAAAAATAGATTTCTTGAAAAAAAAATCTGATGGTTTATCTTTAGAAATAGCACTAGAAAAAATCTGCTGTCATAATGCAGATATATTATGTTGTTGTTGTTAGGTACCATTGAGTCTATGTCCGACTCATAGAGACCCTATGTACAACAGAGGAGAAACAGTATTGTTAGTGTTTCTCTACCATTCATAGGGTTTTCAATGGCTGATTTTTTGGGGGGAGGGGAGTGGATTGCTGGGTCCTTCTCCAAAGCCTGCAGCACCTGATGTTCTCAGGCAGTCTACCATCCAAAAGAGGAACAAAATATAGGACAACTGAGGCTACAGGGTTGAGAGAAAGAATATGAGTAAGGATCTGTACATAGTGAGTCTAAAGTTCTAGATCAAACTGAGAGCAGGAAATGTAGGGAATAGTGAGCAAAAGGATATCTTGGTATTATCATTTCCATATATCCCTCTAATAGCTGCGTTCAGCCTTTTCTGCACATTTTTCTCTTCTGAACTTGTCAGTCTTGCTCATCTATTCACCCTCTCTCTTGCTTCTCATCTCCAGGCAATAAAAATAAGTATGAAAGCACATTTATATTTTCAAGTAGAGAATTGATAGGCAAATTAAATTAGTAAGCCCAGCTTTCAATTTCCTCCTGAAAAAATATATTTTAAAAGTAAGATAAAATTGAGTATTTATTCATACCTCTGCATTTATTATTCAACACATAAACTAGAAAAGAAAACAGTAGGGAGGAAATAAATGGAAAGGTCTTAGGGTATTGGTATCCTGTTGAAACAAAAGTCAAGCTTTTTTTAAGTTCTTGCATAACAGAATTTTTTTTAATTCAGGTGAATAGGTAACCTGTGTAGCCTTGTTATTATAGAAGAAAAATGGATGTGGATGGCTTTTGCCTGAGATAGTGACCTAAGAGGAGATAATTAAAGAGAGATTTCATCATATAAATCTCCAAAAGCATCCACTCTCCTAACATCCTTTCCATGCAAATGTGTTCTACTACCTTAGGGGACTACCTGAAATTAAACAGGGGCTCTTTGTGAACATGAGGAATTTGTAAAGGAGCAGACGCCCCTTTAAAGCCACTGGGCATTATTTGGAATTGTTAGGATAGACCAATATAAAGGATTGGATGAAATATAAGCAAATGAACAATTTGTTTGAAATATCTCTGAAAAGGAAATTTCCAGAACTTGGACAAGGAAAGATATTCTGTTTAAACAGCTTTTTAATTAACTGTGAACACCCACATTATCCTTTCTCTGAGCTATAGAGACATTTGGCCTCCCAGAGAGATTACTTTACGGTTCTGATAAAGTCTTGACCTGGGACTGAGGAGTCAGCTTTAAATTCCTATGGGGAATTTTCTTATGTTCTAAGAAGAGACATTAGAGTCACAGAAACTGAGTTTATGCTAGTTATGTAGAGGCAAGTGTGTTCAAAAATATATATTTTATGCTCTATAAAGTGTGACTTGAGGAAGCTCCAGGGATGTTAGCTTTGCATTTGCAACAGAATTCTGAGCAGAGGAAAGGAGAAAAAATAGGACCAGTCATCTTTCACCATTAGATATTATTCAGCAGCCCATACACCTGATTAACTCACTGTCAGACTCTGTCGGAAGAAGGACCAGACTTGCCTGATTCAAAAAACAAAGTCACATAGTCTGAAAGATGGGATAAAAAACTCATATGAGACAAGTAGGAATGATTGCATTGTTTCTAATAAAGAGAATACTGATAAACTTCCTGTGCAAAACAAAAGAAGGAAACATTTTCTTCCATCTTTATTTCAGCCAGTAACTATCCCATCAACCTAGAAACTTAAGAGCTTTTGCTGTAAACTTCAGTGACATGTTGACCCTCGGCTCCTCCTACTGGGATGCACAATTTCAGTCTGGAAAATTGACTTTTTCATGATGAAAATCATGAAAGGAGAGTGAAAAAAATTGTTTTTCTGATCTGAGCAAAATCAAGATAACATTTGAAGCCTTTGTCTTACTTGTGAAATTCATCACTCCATCTGATTGATCACATCAGTGACGCTGAAAATTATAGAAAAGTGCTTCTAATTTGCAAAAACAATAACATTTATTTCTTTTTGAAGTGATACTTTCAGTATGAAATAAATTTAAAATAATGTGGATTTGTAATTTATACATTTTCTCTTACTTTATCTTTGATTTTAAAAATCCTATAAAATATTAATGTGTAAAAAAGGTATAATAGGTATAGTAACCAAACCGCTTTGGAAAGTGGGCATCGGGAAAATTTCTGCACCTGTAGAAAAAAATTCTGTACCTGTAGAATATGTGGAAATGTATAACATTTTTAAAAGAATCATAACTTAAGGTTTCATGCTGGAAAATGTGTTTCTAACATTTATATGTTTCTGAAGTATCCTGTAACAAAGCAGATGTTAGGTATTAGTTATGAAAAAAATCTCTTCGCTTAGAATTGAAGCTTTAAGACTATAGGACAAAAATCATAAAACAAATGTCCCTGAGTTATAATAAATGTCTGACTCTAGGATCTCAAATTTATTTAGATAAGAAACTTTACTTTGCCAGGCATGGTGGTATATGCTTGTAATCCCAGTACTTGGGAGACTGAAACAGGAATATCATGAGTTAGATGCCAGCCTGGGCTACATAGCAAGATCCTCTTTCAAAAAAAAAAAGTGAAGCTTTAATTTGACATATACTTGACACCTAACCAGGATCATATTCTAGGGGTATTTCTCACTTTTAAAAATTAACTTTTTAAAATTCTTGCTACTCATCCAGTTACCATCTAGTTCCTTATAAAGAACCAGGATTATTTACATGCTATCTTCTTCTCTTCACTTTCCAGTTACTCCTCAAATCATCCCAAACTGATATCTATCCCCAGCAGTAAGAGTGCTTTTGCACAAAATTCCAATGTCTCCATGCTCTTCATTTCAAGGAGTCCTTTAGTCTTCACCTTTCTTGGTCTTCAGAAGAATTTGTAACTGTTGAGTCTCCTTTTAAAAACTGTTTTTATAAAAATATCTTTTTCCATTCTGTAAGCACACATCTTCTGGTTTTGCTTGTACCATCCAGTCTGTAGTGTCAACTTTGAGGTGCATGATATTGCTTCCACCACATCTCCAGGCTTCACTTTCATTCAGCATCTACTTTGACCACCATAGTCCAGTTAGATTTACTTCTTTCTGTTTCTGGAATTCACCAAACTCTTTTCCAACTAAGGATATATATATATACATACACACACATATATATATACACACACACGTACATATATATATACACACATATATATGTGTGTGTGTATATACATACATACATATGTATACACATATATATGTATATATACACATATATATGTGTGTGTGCATATATATATATATATATATATATATATATATATATATGGGGAAAACTCATCTGCACACTGTTTATATAGTTAACTCTCTATCATCATTAAGTATCAAATGACAAGGGAAGCCTTTCCTGAATCCCAAGTCAAAACTAGGTTCCATTACTTTATTATAACTACACATAGGTTTTCTTGGTAGAGACAGAGAAATAGACTTTCATTAATCTTTGTATCCCCAGCACCTATCCTAATACTTAGGAGACACTCAAGAAACAATTTTTGTATGAATTAAGTATAACTAGTCTTTGCTTGAAAGAAACTTTAACCATGCATATAAATGATAAAATATGGAATAAAACTCATTATCCTAATTGTTTTAATGTGAAATATGAGGAGTGTTTCCTGATACACATTTTTAAAAAATCCAAAGTGGAATCTGAAGAATGAGTATGAATCAACCACGTGAGAATGCTAGATAGAAAAAAGTGTTTCAGGAAGATATAAATAGATGTACTAAGAGCCTTGGGGAAATCATGTCAACAGGATCAAGCCTGGTGAACACAACTGCCCTCCTTGTGACAAAGGCTGTCAATGAAGACCCAGTTTATCTTCAGCAATCTCAGTTGTGTAGCACCATGAGCAAGCCTTGCTCTCCTGGGGGAAAACTCAGAGTAAGAACAAGCATACATGCCCATATCTATGACTTTATGCTAATAACTAAGAAAAATAAGCACTGCTTTGAAGAGTGATTAAACATCACTTACCTGTGTAGCAAACCTGTTTCAGAGTAATCTACACAGGAAAGTATGTCTTGTTCCTTACAGTATGCTTACTTATCTCTTTAGGGAACTAATTACTCATTTCCTTGTATTCTCAGAATGTGGCCACTTAAAGCAACTTAATTATAATAATTGTGCGAATATTTCCTTCTTCATGTATTCATTAACTTGGCTGGAATTGAAATTTTTATAGATACCATGAAGATTGAAGACACTCATTTCACATGTAAGTAATTATAAAGGTACAGCAAAATTAGAACAAAAATAACACAGTTATCACTTCACTTGGTAATTAATTAGTAGAATTCAAAATCAGGTCAGACTACAGAGCGATGATGTACTAGTTATGTAAAAAAGAACTTCAGAATTTGAATTTTTGTTTAGATTGTAGGAATTGTCTTCCTGTTTGTACATTGTTTTATTTTTAAGGTTATGTTTAATGTGCTGGAAATACCCTCACATATCCTATTTATTATTATCCTGAATGAAAAAAAATATATATATACACATATATATATGTATATATGTGTATATATATGTATATATACGTATATATATATATGGCCAAATCTACAATAAAAAATAAACAAGAGAAAAAATATGCAAAATTGTTTTAGTGGGGTTACTATCCAATGAGTTGATAGACTCATGAATAAAGTAATGAATAAATTAATATATTAAGGGGCATCAGTAAATTAGTATATACAGAGGAATTTCTCCATTAGTCCATAACTTTTCCTAATATTAACCACAGAATTATTGATGCTCTAGTTTCCAAAGAGCTAGCCATTTGGACCTTTCTCCATGCTCTTTACTCTCTGTGGAGCAGCTGCCATCCTTCTCACAAGAAAACCCCACATGTGTCTGTAATACCTCTCAGATGACACAACAGTTCTGAATGGCTTCTTATGTTGTGAATTATAGGAAATGCCCTCAACTCTTACTAGTCTTTTCTTATAGCAAAGTTTGATCATTTGGATTTATGTTTAACATTCCTGAGCCAATGTTCATCCTGAGTCAACTAATCAATCTTTGTAATAGTTGATGAAATTAACAAGGGATAAATCAACACCTTACTGCTTATATAATGATATATCAAAGATATACATATCCAAGAAGTTGATAAAACTAAATACACTATATTGTGGTGTGGACTTTTTCCAGAGACATGTCTTCATTCTTAATTTTTCCTAGGCTAATAGAATGCATAGAATATTTTCATATAATTTTAATTGGTCAAATCATTTTGGCTAATATTGGCACTATCTAATGGACACATACTTTAGGTTTAATACATGGCTCAAAACCTCCTTATGGAACAATATTAGGCTCAATAAATGATGTGATAACAATTTTTAATAATTTTTATAATAGTGAATAATTAAGGGGTATGTAACATTCTAGTCAATAGAATGAGTATTGGTTTCTATAATGAGCAAAGTAAGTATCCTAAGAAATATTTTGGCTTTCAAAATGGAGTTGCATCGATAGTCAATATTTTACAGATGTACACATTGAAGTATCTAAATAGATGAGAGAGCTACATGTGTAAATCTCTTAGGAATATTCAGTTCTCTTACCTTCATCATAGTTGCAATGCTGTTATACAGTGCATATTTCATAGAATTTAATATGAATAAGGTCTTTAAGTGGGTTTAATTTTCCCAGTTTCACAAGTGATCAAAGTGAAAATCACAGTTAGTATCACAGATATTTGTGTCAATCCCCTATGTACAGAGTAACAAGAGCCAGGATTTAAACACAGCTCAGTTTTTTAAGAAGGTTTATCCCCTAAAGCATAGCTGGTGCCTGCACAATTGTTCTAAGCATTTACTTCACAGAAGCATCACTGACATTTCTCACAACACTAACTCATTTCCTTGAAATGATGGCCTCTACAGGCATTCCTTTCTGCCACAGTTCTACAACCTACAATGAGACTCCACTGTTTCTCAAGCATGAATATTCTTTCTGAATTACTCTGTGTGGCAACTTGATGCTGAGGCATGATTCTGAAAATATACTTAATTATTTTTCTACATTATCATAGTCAAGTACACACTTTTTTTTCCAAAAGTCTATAGATTTCTTTTCCTTACCACAACACAAATGCTTTCCTCCTTTCCTAATACAAATTTTCACCCCCTACTTCCAATGTACTAGGTAATTTAGAAATGAAATATTGCCTGAGCCTTTGAGAGATATAAATTGAGTTAAATATACTCCCAAATTCTCTTCCTGGGGTCTGTATAATCTTTCATATTCCTAAAATCTTATTGCTGATATGTATGAACTGAAAAAGAAGCCAATTCAGAAAGGAGCTGGTTCAAGGTGTGTGGACAGAAAAAAATTTCATTAGAATGGATCTACAATTCAATTTTATAAGGTCTAAGGGACTATAAAAATTATTTGTACTATTCATATTATTTCAATGGAGAAAATTTTCACTGAATTTAAAAAGAGAATATATTAGCTAGACTTTGAAAAATTTAAATATCATTGTTCTAATATGACTTGACTTGTTTATAAAATATTTCCTAATTCTAGTTTTAGCTATCATAGCTTGCTATGAGAAGTTTTATTTTTATACACTAAGAAATGTCAAATTCCTAAATAACAGTAAGGACTATTAAGTATACATTTCTGCTGAGCAAAGCCTATATGCATTTTTATTTGTAATTATGTCAATAAGTACAAGTTTCTGAAAAATTATAGCTCAGTAGACTACTAAAACATCAAAGTTTTACCTGAGTGAATAAAATACTAAGCAATTAGGTCTTCAAATTACAATGCTTTATTCCAAAATTCAGTTGACAAAGATTTTCTATTTATTAATATTCTTACTATAATGTATTTAACAAATCACTGAAAAATGAGGTAAATAGAAAATTCAAAGTAGTAAAACAATATTCATAGATCACAAATAACATGATTCATATTTATGATTCATTTCTTTCTTTTAAAAGAGTAGTTCTCCAGTTTAGCAAAAAATAAATGCATTTGATAAATAGCTGCAGAAAATCCTTGAAGAATCAGTATGGATTACTCTCTTGAGAAATTACATCACATTATATATGGAAATGTATGATGACTAGTTGGAGCTGTTGTAAATTTCTAAAAGGAAGCCTTATGATTTAACAGAAGCCTGGATAAGGAACCTGAAATTGCATTCTGTTCCTCATTGTATTTTCACTCATTATGTAATTTTTGATGTCCTTCTATCATTCCTTAAGTTTCCTGTTTTTCATTCTTTCCATAAGGAACAAATAGCTCTTTCTCCTCTAGTATTTTCAGTGAAATGAAGGTCAATTCTTTCTGTACATTCATGCCTTCAAAAAATTTATTTTTAGTAAGACCCTGGTCTTCTGCGACTAACAGATGCAGAGAAGAAAATATTAAGTGAATTTAGAGAAGACAAAGATGAAGACAAAAACGAAGATGCAGATGAAGAAGAAGGAAAAGAAGGAGGGGATTGTGATAAGTGAAATACATAAGAAGTTTTGTTAAAATACAGAAGGCTTATTTTTAATTAAGAATTAGGTAAGGTCTCCCAGGCAAGATCAAACTAAATCTAATACATGATTTTACAAAGGATCACAAAATGTTGTAGATACAGAGAATGGCCAATCTAAAGGTGTAAGGAGGTTGAAGGAATTGGAATATTTTTAAAAATAAGAAGTTCCAGTGTAGTTAGGGACATAAAGGACTTAATCCTCTGAGCCCTATTCACGTTAGACAGTGGGAGCCATAGCAAGTTCGGAAAAGCTATTATATTTAAGACTGATTACTTCACCTCACACTCTACTGCTTTGGTCCACTGTTGTACTATATTTCCAAACTTCCTTTGTGATTAGTTATGGTCATGTAACTGAGTATAACCAGTCAAAATATGGTTAACTATGTTTCATGGCACTTGTAGGCCTAAACTTCTCTCACCTCATGTTCTATGCACTTTCCTTTAGCTTGATTTAGAAGTCAACTGCTGGATTGGATAGAGGGATTAAGTGAAAGGACTTGGGTCCAAATAGTCACTGGTTGACTATTTGAAGGAATGCCATCCACTTATGGGGCAAATTGCTTTTGACTTCTTGTAAGCATCTAACAACAACAACAACAACAAAAATAGTAAGCTACTGAAATTTCCATGCTTGTTATAATGACTAGATTACCTAAATCAGTAAAGTATTTGGGTTTTATTCCAATGGCAATAGAATATATAGTTTTTAATACTGTTAGGGGGTATAAAAAATCCCTACTTCTAAAATGTTATTGATGCTATAGGTACATTGTTGAGGAACAAGAGCAAATAAACTAGGTAAGAGGCTGCTATAACAGACTAGAAAGTAGCTGACAACATCTTTGACAGTGGTGGTCATAACACAGAGGAAAGGAAATGAACACATATTTAAATGTTTTTATGACTATACCCAATAAATTTTGATGATATATTGGTTGGGGAAAGGAAAGAGAAAATTTTCAACGATGAAAAATATTTATTCTAAGTTTGTTAAAATAACTTTTAAAAAATTCTAAAATAGTTTTAGACTTACAGAAATATTGTCAGTTTTACCAAGATTGCTAATTTCCGTTTTACCCCATTTCTCTACTTGTTAAAAGCTTACATTACTATGGTATATTTGTCACAACTAAGGAACTATCATTTGCACATTGCTATTACTCACTGAGTTTTACTAGTTATTTTTCCCCTTAATGTCCTTTTAGTGTTCTAGATCTCATCCTAGAATATCACACTATATTTCATTGTCATTGCTTCTTACCCTCAATCAGGTGTGTAACAAGTTCTTAGCTTTCTTTGTTTTTGATAATTTCTGACAGTTTTGAGAAGTATTAGTCAAGTATTTTGCCAGTTTTCCTCAATTTTGTTTTGTCTGATTATTTGATTTCTTACAGTTAGACTAAGCTTATTAGTTTATGAGTAGAACAATCACAGATAAAATACTAATTTCGATGTACATGTAGTATGTCAAAAGTACCTACTATAGCCTATCATGGCTCATGTTAATCTCTCTCTTTTTTTTTTCTTAACTAGGGGTTAAACCCAGGGTTTAAACTAGGGGTTAAACATGCTTTGCAAGCACTCTACCACTGAGTTTCACCACTAGCCCATTTTTTACCTTTTATTTTAAGACAGGGCCTCCTAAAGATACACAGGCCATCTCTGTCCTCAAACTTGAGATCCTCCTGCCTCTGCCTCCCAAGTGGCTGGGATTACAGGAGTGTACCACTATGCCTGGCTCTTGGTCATCTATCAAGGTAGTTAGCCCAATATTTCGATTGGAAGATTATTCACCCACAACATCCTTTCATGTTCTACAGTTTGTTTAAAAGAAAGAAAGAAAGAAAGAAAGAAAGAAAGAAAGAAAGAAAGAAAGAAAGAAAGAAAGAAAAGAAAGAAAAGATCTGTAAGTGCAAGAAGGGAGAGGTAACTTAAGCGCTACCTCCTGAATTCATCTGTCCAAATTACTTGCAATTCTTCTCTAAAGGAATGTTGTCTCTTCCACAGTTATTTATTCAATAATTTTTACATCATTAAAGACACATAGGTATGGATTTTATATTTTGTGGTATAACTCAGGACTATTTTATTTTGTATTAATTCCACATTCAGTTATTGGGAGCTCTTTTACTCTGGCTCCTGTGTTTCCAGTAGACAACAAATATTTTCATGTTCTGAGAGCTTCCTTACTTTTTGTTACTACAACATACACCAGGTTCCTCTTGAGCATGCCTGTCCCAGCTCTAGAATCAGCATTTCTCCAGGGCGCCTTAATTCATTATACTGAAGAATAGAATTAGAAACCAAGATCTGGATGCTGGTTGTGCTCCTTTCCATTGGAATATCTTACACATAGGTCCTTGTAGTGAACAAAGCTAGAAAATATGTATGTGTGTACTAACCCATGTGTTCACAGTTACCTATAATTATTTGTGTAGCTATCCATTGTATTTATGTGAAGGTTAAATATGGACTCATACTGACATATCCAACTCTGATGAAGAACTCTGTCATTTAGTCTAGCCTCCCACCTTGCTAGTCTATAATCTCTCTTTCTAACAGAGAGAGATCTGGCTCCAACCAGATGCCACCCATTTACTTAACTTATTCAGTCTCAGGATTCACAGACAATGGTATCATATTATTAACCTGCACCTTTGTGAGAAGCAACTATACCAACTAAAGTAAGACACTTATATACAAGGATTTTTTTCTTTAATCTCACTTTTTTTTCAGTACTGGGGGTTGAATCCAGGGCTTCATGCTTGCATGCTTGGCATACAAACCACTGAGCTGCACCCTCAACCCATTTTTTTGAGACAGGGTCTCATTAAATTATGCAGACTGTCTCTGGTCTTGAACTTGCCAACCTCCTGCCTCTGTATCCTGAGTTACTGGGATTACAGGCTTGTGCCACTGTGCCCAGCTCTCATCTTACAATTTTCTGTCAAGATATTATTTTTGAATATTCCTGAACAAGTACCTTTCTCTCAATCCTCTTTACTACCAATCAACTGGTTGGTGTCCTTTTGCTCTACCAAGATGGAAATTGCAAGTAAATAAGAAATAATTCTTTCCGTGTTGGCAGTTGGGGGCCCTTGAGAGCCAGTGGCTCATTGGCTGGCTGACAAGTTTAGCCCCTTGAAACTTTAGTCCCTAAGAACTAGTGGCTAATGGCACCAAGCCAGAGACTCATACCTCTGGGTGCTCAGGGATTTCATTGCCAATGACCTAATGCTTGACAATGAGTATAATCTTTCACGCTTACCAGCAAGTAGTAGTAGCAGCAAAGCCAGTTAATGTGCCTTGGAGTGTTGGAACCCTTATTCTTTAGCAGTGGCTAGTATTCAACTCCTGGGTCTTGGTTGTCAGGACCCTCAGATCTTAAGGCTTGGCAGCTCCCTAAAATTTTTTCCAGTGACCTGGCCCAGTCTCTGATCTTTAGCTCTGCATAGCCTTCTACCTTCCACAGTCTCAGCTCTCCACTTTCTCTATACTTCTATCATCCTTTATTGTCTCTGTTGCCTCAGCTCCCCAAAATGTGCACCATTACTTGTTCTCTGGGACTCTTCAACTGCCTTCTTGCTGCTACTGCTGTTGCAGATGTTGTGAATACCATGGCTGCTACTACCACTACCCCCACCACTGTCATCTCTGCTGCCACCCATACTGCTGCCACTGCCACCTCTGCAGCAGCTGCCACAGCCACTACTGCTGTCAGCTTTCTTCATATTACCAGCTCAGCATGTTGCAACCATAATCAACACCACGAGAAGGCAAGAAAAATAACCATTCATGAAAAGCCTTTGACTGGGCATAACATGGCAATGCCAAGAGAGAGCACACAGAAAGCTTCCTCCTGGATGACTTAAACAGTGTGTGGAGAGGCCTCACTACGTAGCCAGAAGGGGTATGTGACATGAGTGTGACATCCAAACGTTCAATTATAATTTGCATCATCACAGCACAGCTTCCAGTTCCACCAGTCGCAAACCCTGCATAAAGACCAATCCAACCACAAGTGCCACATTGCACCAATCAAATGCCGTTTTGCTGAGTCACTGGGGAAGTGCCCCTGGTCCTAATCTGAGTGAGGAGAGCTGTAGGGTGAACAGGGTCATCTAGAGTTCATAAAGGTTTGTGATGGCTGAAGCCAGTGCAAATTGTCTGGATCCGTTGTGACTGGAGCAGGGCCTTCTGGAGCAGGCATCCTGGTTTCAGTTGCTTTGATCTTTGGTTGTGGATTAAAGTGTTCCTCAGAGTAGCAATGGAGCAATTAAAACACCCAGACTTTCTTGGAGGCAGTCCCGTTGTTTGTCATGGGGCTGCTTGGCTAGAGCTCCCCAAACAAGGCAGCCAGGCAGGAAAGGAATGTGACAGCAACCACTCAAACAGTGGAGTGGCTTGTTACCAACAGTTCAAATTACTCAAAGGAGAAAAAATCATGGCATATACAAGCCAAAGAATTAACATTAAATTAACATTCTTAACAGTGCTTAACAGAGTTATGTTCTTACAATGCTTAACTGTGCTTAAATCCTTGCCAAATACCTTTAGCAGGGTTGGATTCCTCTAACCTGTCTCATCTTCAGTGAAAATATCCTATCTATTCAGTGACATTATGTCATACAATTGCAATGCAGTTAATTTTTTTGTTGTAGGCTACATTCATTCCTGGTATGTTCCCAAATTCTGGTTGATATTCATATATTTTTTAGCCTGTGTATATTAGATTTACTCTTTATGGTATAGAACGGCAGTCTTCAAACTTTTTGGCAACACAGACCAGTTTCATTCACGGAAGACAACTTTTCCATGGACCAGGTAGTGGAGTGGTTTCAGAATGATTCAAGTACATCACATATTGTGTAAATACAGATGAAGCTTTGCTTTGTTGCCAGCTGCTCAAACAGGTATAGTCCGTGGCCCTGATTGGGGACCCCTAGTGTAAAATGCTCTGGCTTTTTATGAATGAAAAATGTCACGTAATTCATCGAGGGTACCATAGAGTATTTCCTCATCCAACATATCCTCTCTGCTTCCCTTAGTCAAATGTTGACCTCTTTCCCTCCAAGGTCCTGATGAGCTGTAATAGTGTTGTTTTGTTTTTGGTTTTGTTTGTTTGTTTTTTTCATTTTTTATTAACTATTTTGATTGTACATATTTATAAGGTACAGAGTGATAACTCAGCTCATATATACACTGTGAAGTTATCAAATCAGGATTGTTGATACTTCCACCTCTTTAAACATTTTACAAAAAAATTAGATTTACATGTAGTGATAATTATGCATATTTGTGAGATGTAGTATGATTTTTTAAAAAATTGAGTGTAATGTAGTGAAATTCATTATGAGATGTTCATATTGCACCATATATTTTGCACTTCTTCATTCCCTCTTTACACTCATACTTTGCTCTTCCTCACTCTCCTGATTCACTGTCCCTTTACTCCTCATGCTTGTCCCCTCCCCATTCCAGATGGGTCCCTTTGTGTTTTCCAATCAAAGATATATACTTTTTTTTCCTTTAAGGGAAATCTAGCTCCCGCATATGAGTGAGGACATGTAGTGTTTCTCCTTTTGTGCCAGGGTAATTTTACTTAAAATTATGATATCCAGTTCTATCCATTTTACTGCAAATGACAAAATTTCTTTCTTCTTTATTGCTGAATACTCCATTGTGTGTGTGTGTGTATATATATATATATATATATATATATATATATATATATATATAATATTTTTTTCATCCTATCTTCTGTAGTCTGTAGCCACAGCATACTGCCAGTCAATCCCAGCAATTTCGGAAACTAAGCTGGCCGGTCTATTTAGTCTTGAGATAGTAGAATACCAGGTGCTGCAGGCTAGGGAGAAGGATTTGGCAGCCCACTTGTGAAGTAATCTGCCATTGAAAACTCTGTGAATAGCAGAGAAGCACTAACAATAGAGCCAGGCATGGTACAGTGTCAGGTAGTGTTTCGTCTAAAGTCCTATGAGTCACTATGAGTCGGACTCTACTCAAGGGCAGCTAACAACAATAATCTTCCCTTGATGGGCATCTGGACTGATTTCATACCCTTGCAATTGTGAATAGTGCTATAATAGACATGGAAGTGTAGGTGTCCTGTGGCATGATGACATGTCTTCCTTTGTGTATATACCTAGGAGTGGTATAGCTGGCTCATATGATAGTTCTATTTTTTTGTTTTCTGAGGAATCTCCACACTGATTTACATAATGGCTATACTAACTTAGAGTCCCACCAGCAGTGTAAAAGAGTTCATTTTCCCCTTGCATACACCATTTCTTATTGTTTGTTTTGTTGACGCTAGCTTGTCTGACTGGGGTGAAATGGAATCTCAGTGTATTTTTGATTTGCATTTTCCTGATAGCTAAAGACATTGAACACTTTTTTATATGTTATTGGCTCTTTGTATTTCTTCTTTTGAGAGCTTTCTGTTTGGTTCCACTGTCCACTTATTTATTGAATTGTTACTTTAGTGTTTAAGTTTTTGAGTTCTTTGTATAGCCTAGATATCAATCCTCTGTTGGATGAATAGGAAGCAAACATTTTTTTCCCATTCTATGGGATTTCACTTTATTCTATCAATTGTTACTTTTGCTATGCAAAAGCTTTTTTAATTGTATGTAGTCCCATTGTCAATTCTTGGTGCTATATTCTGGGGTATTGGAGTCTCGTTAAGAAAGAATTTGCCTATGCCTGTGTGTTGAGTGTGTTCCTAACATTTCCTTCTAGTAGTTTCAAAGTTTCCAGGTTTACATTGATGCATTTTGAATTGATTTCAGTACATAGCAAGAAATACGAGGCTACTTTTCTTCTTCTGCACTTGGATATCCAGTTTTTTCAGTACCATTTTTTGATACTATCTTTTCTCCAATGTAAGCCTTTGGCCCCTTTGTCAAAGATCAGATGGTTATACGTCTGTAGGTGTGTGTCTGAGTCTTTTCTTCCATTGATCTTTATGCCTATTTTGTGCCAGTACCAAGCTATTTTTGCTACTATGGCCCTGTATTATAGTTTGAAGTCAGGTATTGTGACATCTCCCGTGCTGACTGGCAGTCAATCCCAGCAATTTCGGAAACTAAGCTGGTCGGTCTATTTAGTCTTGGGATAGTAGAACACCAGGTGCTGAAGGCTAGGGAGAAGGATGTGTGCTACTTAAGATTGTTTTGGTTATACATGGTCATTTGGGCTTTTATATGAATTTTAGTATTATTATTTCTATGAAATAATATTATTGGAATTTTGGTGGGTATTACATTGAATCTGAATTTTTTGGTAATATAGCCATTTTTATAATATTAATTATTCCAATCCATGAGCAAGGGAGATCTCTCCATCTTCTAGTATCTTCTTCAATTTCTTTTTTTAGTGTTTTGAAGTTTGTATTGTAGAGGTCTTTATGGTCATTAGGTTAGTTCCTAAATATTTTAAAATTTGGTGAAGTATTGTGAATGGGATTGTGCTTTGATTTCTTTCTCTTCTTGTTTGTTATTGGTTTATAGGAATACTGCTGATTCTGATTTTTGAATTTGATTTTTGTATCCTGCTATTTTGCTGAAGGAGTCAATTAGCTGTAAGAGTTTTAAAGGGGAGAATTTAGGGTCTTTTCAGTATATATGATCATGTCATCTGCAAAGAGGAATAATTTGAATTCTTAGTTCCCTATTTGTATCCCTTTCATGTTTTACTCTTGCTTGTGAAATGCTATTTTTAAATGGAGAAATATTATGAGATCATTCAGCTTAGGTTTATTGAGGTTGAGGGTATTTAATGACATACAGGTACAGGAAGTCATCATTGTACTCTGAAACACCCACCACCCATGACAATTTACTCTCCAAATTTTAGAAGAGGCTTCCTGGATATTTCCAAAGGGATGAAGTAAAAGAAGAAAATCATTGAGAAGGTGGAAAAAGTTAAGTGAATATATAACATATCACTTTCCTTAATCACAGAATATCTCAAAATTTAACAATATATTTGTTCAATGTCTGTAAAAGAATACTCAAAAAGTTGTATATAAAATAAGTACTGATTTTAAAACTCACTAGTTTTAGAGTCAAAAAGATTCAATCCCAAATACAGTCTATGTGGTCTTGTCACTCATACTTCCCGAGTCAGTGTCTTCAACTATGGAAAGGGTGTATTTTCTTAAAACTATTTAGCTCAATAAGTTTGTCCCAAGGATTAACAGAAAACTTAGGAGAATACTTAATATTTTTTGAAAACTACACATGAGCATGTTGTAACTTTTATCAAACTTCTTAATAGAATTATTTGAATACAACACAATGTTTTGAAATAAGCATGCATTGTGATATTGTTAAACCAAGCTAATTAATATATACAATACCTCATACAATTTTTGTAACAAAAACACTTTATCTATGATTTTAATGATCTTAAAGAATGCAGTACACTATTACTAATGAGAGTCGTGTTACATAATACACTTTTTAAATTTATTTCTTCTAACCGAAATTTTGTTATCTGTGACCAATATCTTCCCAAACATACCCATCCTCCTGTCCCTACACCATTCTACTATGCGTTTCTGTGTGTCCAAATTGTTTTATATTCCACATCTAAAGATTAGGAGATATTTTGTCATTCTGTGTCTGGCTTATTTCATGGAGTATAATGCCATTCTAATTAATCTATATAGTCAGAAATGACAGTATTTCCTTTTTTAAAAATACTGAATAATATTTCTTTGTGTATATATACCATATTTTTATGCGTTCATTCATCAATAGATGCTTGGGATTGCTCTGTATCTCAGCTATTGTGAATAATGCTATAAAGATCATGGGAGTGGAGATATCACTTCAACATACTGATTTCATTTCCTTTGGTTATATGCCTAGAAGTAGGATTGCTGGGTCAAATGGTAGTTCTATTTTTAATTTTTTAAATAATAACAGACTTCCATTTTTAGGAAAATTTATGTTTGCAGAAAAATTGAGTGGGCAGTTCAGAGGTTTTCCCTACATCTCTTACTCCTACATATGTAGAGTCTCTCCTCCCTTAATTATCTGTATCCATCAACCTTTTTAAGCAATAAAAATGAAGCCATGTTGCATGCCTATTATCCTAGCAACTTGGGAGGCAGAGGCAAGAGGATTGAGAGTTGTAGGCTAAGAGCAGCCGGTGTAACTTGACAAGGCCCTGACTCAAGATAAAAAATAAAAAATGGGCTGAGGTTGCAGACCAGTGGTAGAGCAAGCACTTGCAAAGTATGTAAGGCCTTGGGTTCAACTCACAAGAACCACACACACACACACACAAAAGGCAAGATATCATAGTCTCTTCCAATAACTAATAATAAAATATTTTACTTCTTTATTTTCTTTTGAGTAAACCATAATAAAATATATGTGTATATCAACAATGTATATGGTGTTTCAAGCTGCTTTTTAAAGAAGAAAAAATATCCAAAGCATTTCCATCTGATTTCCCTTACAAGCAGTAATTCTCAAAAATTATACATTTTGGAAAGAAGCAACTAATATCAATAGTATACTTAACTAATTATCAATTTTGCCTTATGCAATAAATTCAAGGCTTAAAATTAACATGAATTATAAAAGAAGAAAAAATAAGTATGATCTATCTTCAAATATTTCAAAGATAAATATTCATCATCATTTAATCTTCAAAACCTGATTCAGGCTACCAACAATATTGAGCAGTTTGAATAGGAAATATTCTATGTGCACACCATTTAAATATTAATTTTACTTGCAGTATTACAAAGGTAGAATAAAATAAACACAATGCACATGAGTATGGTTGTGAGTATGTGCATTGGTAGGCCAAAGAACAAACATTGCTTGATAATACCCTCAGGTGCACAATAGAAATGAAATCATCACAGTAGTAGCACTTTGTAGTAATCCAGTCAGAGAAAAAAGATGGAAGTTATGCTTGGTGTCATGGTTTATATGCCATTTTATATAGAATGATGTACATCACAGAATGCAAAAAA